>VXBP01001779.1:5163-15855 GCA_013400115.1 Rhinopomastus cyanomelas | reverse complement strand
CCCCTAACATCCTATGATCCTATGATCCTAGGACTGTTGGACTTCTTCAAAAGCATTTCTTGGTGGGGACCAAGAAATTACAGAGCAGCTAAATGCAGCATAAGCTACCACGTGTCCCCTCTCTCTATTAATTACAAATGCAGCTTTCATAGACCTGTAGAATTTTATGCTGAACACGTTCCATAAAACCTGATATACATATATGTATATATATAACAGTGCACATACCTTCGGAAGCCAATCCCACTCTAATTCTGGATTTTATCTATTCCATTAGCCTTCAGCCTTCTATTTTAACCAAACTCCTTTATAGAATCTCTTACATATATCTATAACTTTCTATGTGTTTTTACTAGTTAGCAATTGTTAGTAATTGTTGGTATTTTTGCTAACAGTTCACTAACTACTAAGTTTTGTCATCCTGTCTTCTCTGGTGCCTCAGTTTCTGCAAAGTTTTGCATCTACTTCAATAGCACAGCTATAAATTTTCAAGGTTCTGCACTTCAATTCACGTGATCTTCTTTTCTTTCTGCAATGACAGCAGTGTTTATCCTCCGTCTGCAGGACCCTTGCAGATAGGAAAACAAACACGGCACGACCACAGTACCACAAAAAAGGTACCCAATATTAGCAATCCAATTTCACTAGTCCAATTAGCATTATACTGTTGGGCTAACCAAGTGAAACTCACAGAACCTTATGGATAGGTAAAATACTTTTACCAGAATGTCCAAATAATAGTTTCCCATATTTCTCCTCTTTTCTTTAAACAAAGCTTGTATGAAATGTTCTAACATCATTAGCAAGCACTGTAGCAGGTTTTTTGAGTGCCAAAGCTGCCGCTTTGTTGCAGCGGACTGTAGGAAAAGGAGGAGTGAAGGTGTGAGGTGGAGCTCCCATTGACTCCCTGTACTCATACCAACAGTACCATCACCTGTGTCAATGTTTACCTTTTCATTCCCATCTCTGAGGTTGGTGTCTTTCTACCCTCTGTCAGTCAATTTGTTATTTTCTTAGCCAACCAATTCTCTGAATACATTAAGGCTTACCATAACAAATCTACAAGTAAAACTACCTTAAACCTAAATCTAAAAGGCTCCCTTAAACAATAAAACAACCAAGTCAGTTCAACTATCGAAGCTGAATACAGTTATATAGATACAATAATCACTATACTCCTGCAAGCAACCTTCCAAAACTCCTTCCAGCAATCAAACAGCACATCAAGAGTTTTCTGGTGTTTCTTCGATTGTTGCTGCATGACCTCCTGACTTATACTCTACAAGGAAAGGTTTCACCCTGTTCGCTGGAACCCACTGAAGGCCATTCATTGTAAGCAAGCACATATATCCTCTTCCCATTAATTGCACTTCAGCCGGTCCTTCCCGTCACCCTGTCTGTAAATTGTCAAATTGGACCAGCATACCTGGAGAATCAGAATCATATGCTGTAGGTTTCAAAGCTACACTATGTACCGGTATGGGTGGTTCCTAATTGTTTCCTACCAACTACAGATCATTCAATGCATACAGTGTCTTATTCAAACATTCTCCTGTCATCAGTCCTGTGGTGTTTTTCAAACAGTGGCTTGATAGCTTCACTCACTGCTGCAGCCACGTATGCTGCTTTATTGGCCTGTACCGTTCTATATAACGAGCTATGAATCATTCATCTGGGGTCCAGGGTCAGCGGAGAGGCGTTTTCATGGGAAATCTAGCAGGCTTTCACATTCAGACCAATATGATCTCGTAAAAACCCGGGAACATCCGAGGACGAAGTGACGCACACAAGAATACCCAGGAATGAACACTTTATTAAACAAAGCCACTAACTTATATAGACTTCACACAGCCGGCCTCACAGGCAGTGCTATTGGTCAGACGACACGCTTCCTTGTTCTTTACTGGAACAAGCTAGCTGTCCATACACCTGCAGACAGCAGGCAGTCCAGCCCTGCACCTTGTGGAGCCTCTAAAACCTTCCCCTGCTGCATTTCACTGTTAACAAAGTCCTCCAGCATAAGGACTTGATTGCTCACGCACTCATGTTCCCCTACAGTTCTATTAGCCATGTCTATCATATCAGCCACTGCAGCGTGTTTTCGCAAGGTACCCAATGCTTGTTTGGTCTTGTCATTAGCATTATCAAAAGCTAGCAGCTAAAGCATTTTTTATTTCATGCCACCATATCAGGATGACCACTAAGTGCATGATGTAAGCGATCAATGAACTGCGTATATGTTTCTTTTGGACCCTGATGAATTTCAGCAAAAGTCTGTTTTTTACCAGGGTCTGCAAAGAAATCAGTGCCTGATATGCCAATTGTTGTGACAATTGTAAAACTTCAGTTGCAAACCCTATCTGCAAAGTAACGTTACTCCAGGGCCCCTGTCCCATTAACATTTGCGTTTGTACCCCATGCAGCGGATCCTCTGGCTGCCTAGGTCTTGCAGATTCTCGATCACAGAGCTGTTGTGAGGGGGACAGTAATACATTAGGGACTTGCACACTATCCTAGGGTATTAATAGAGTAGAAGAAAAATGTATTGTAACAGCTGAATTGTCATATGCAATCTCAACCTGTACTGAGTGATTGAAGCCCTTGCTCGTTCCAACACCTTCCAGTCAAACGCTTCCCACTTCCTCCCACCACCCCTCCTGTGTCACTACAGGGAACGCTGTTGGCTCAAAGTTCCCTTCTATGATGGCATCACGGATTATTCCTTTCCAGCAGCAACTGGGATCATCAGCAACTGTAGAAAGCTGTGGCGGTGGGGGTGGTACAGAGAGGTTACCAGGGACTAGCTGTTGTCTTGGAGATGCAGTAGGTGGCGATGAAGAACTGCAGGATGGAGGCAGCGGTGCTACCCACTACCCCTTGGCTTCTCCGGTCCTGAGCCGTGCAGACTGTACATCGAGTTTCGTAATCACCTCCTTCAGCAGACCTTCCACTCTCTAACATGCTCTAGAGCTGGCTGTAGACTCTGCGCGGGAGGGAGGCGAAGGTGGCGAGCAGGGTTGCGGTGAGTAAGCGGACTCCGGTTGGCAAACAGGACTGCTCTGTCCCACCTCCTCTTTGGCAGCCGCCACTTTGTCTGTAGTTAAAGCTGTGCCATCGGCCTCAGTGGAAGCTGGAACTGCTGCAATTGTGGGTGGAGCAGGGGCCCCACAGACCCTAGCCGATTTGGGTGGGGGCAGTTGCAGCGTCGCGGGTACTAGGATGGAAAGTTGCATAGAAAAAGTAGACACAGCGGTCATCGGTGCCATTGCAGGGGGAGGCAGGACAGTTGCAGCGTTAGGGCTCGTCGGATCAAAACGCCCAGGGGTCAGAGCAGTGTGACATGCAGACTGCCAATCCCCTTCAAGGATAGCATCACGGATTACTTTGACCATCTGCACTGGAGAGAATCCCGTGAGGACTGGCTTGAATTCTGAAGCATGGGGAAAGGAGGCATGGGAGTTGGCTCAGGGGGTGCTGTTGGTTTAACCAGTGAAAGGGGTGGCTGTGACGAGAAGGGCATAGCAGGCTTCTCGACGCGAGCAGAAAGCTCATTGAGTTTTGCTAAGATGCTTTCTATCTTCTTGTCCTGATTGGATAATGATTGTTGGGGTGGAGGATCATTCGCACCATTCTCCATCTTGTCTTCTGATGAAGACTTGGAGCGGTGGGTAGAGGGGTGGAGACACTGGAGTAGGAGGCTGGCACTTAGCTGTTTTTCCTGCTCTCCGGGCTGTCCTCTCAGATTTGGGGCGTTTCGCTTGTAGCTCCATCTGCAGTTACGCCAGGCTCTCCCTCCGCCCCCTGCTCTGGAGGCACATCTACTTCCACTTTGTTGTCAGTCGTGGCTGGCTGCAGCGGGGTAACTTCCTGTTTCTGCGCAGTCTGCTGCAGCAGGTCTGTTAAGTTAGAGCACACAGGCGCAGATGTTCCCTTCATGGGGCAGGCCTGCTCTACCCCGAAAAGGGTCACTAGTCACAAGGGTTTGGAGCCCTTGCTGGATTCAGTTGGTGCCATTTCATCACCCCTCCCAGTGCTTCCACGGCTGTGGCGGCAATTTTCTTTTCTGCTTTAACAGTCTCTAATGTGTGAATTACCACTCTCCAAATCAGTCCTAACTCCTTTGCCGCTTTACCTTCTTTTCCGCCTTCTAGAGTGACCTCCCAGAGTAAATCACCCACTTTTCACTTGCTAATGCTAAACAGAAGGGCAGCTTTGGGCAGCTTCCCCTTTTTCCTGGGCCATTTCACAAGGGCTTCTATATCAGCTTCCTTAATCTTCTCGCCTCTCTTAGAGAGAATACTTGTTAACAAACGAACTGCCACGTCCCATTCCATCACGGTCTTACCTTTGGCAGGGGCTTGATCGGCCGCTCAAGCTCCGGACTCTGGTCTTGCGTTTGCCTACCAGGCCACTTCTGCCTTCTAGTCCCCCAGGTCTCAAATCAGGTGCTTGCCTGATATCACAGTATCACAGTATCACAGTATTACCAAGGTCGGAAGAGACCTCATAGATCATCAAGTCCAACCTGTTACCACACAGCTCAAGGCTAGAGCTTTGGAGACTTCCGCATTTAAGTGATCAGCGTTTAAGCAACTTGCATTTAAGCAATCCACATTTAAGCAATAAGGGAAGTTCCTGTTCGGGCACCAAACGAAGAGATTTCCCCAGCATGGGGCTAGCCAAGTCACGACATGCGCACCAATATGGTTAAATGCCGAGCTCATTTATTTGCATAACTGCCTTGCTTATATACATCTATGCCCTGTTCATGCAGCACTGAGCATAAGCTCATTGGATACATAGCTCATTGGATACATAGTGGGTTGATCACACGGCAAGTGCGGGACAACAGGGGGGATCAGGCCCAGCCAGCAGGGGTTCATGAAGGGCAAGTCCTGTTTAACCAACCTGATCTCCTATGATCAGGTGACGCCCCTAGTGGGTGAGGGAAAAGCGGTGGATGTTGTCTACCAAGACTTCAGTAAGGCATTTGACACCATTTCCCACAGCATTCTGCTGGAGAACCTGGTGGCTCATGGCATAGACAGGAAGACTCTTTGCTGTGTTACAAACTGGCTGGATGGCCAAGCCCAAAGGGTGGTGGTGAATGGCGTGAAATCCAGTTGGCGACCACTCACAAGCGGTGTCCCTCAGGGCTCGGTTTTGGGACCGGTCCTGTTTAATATCTTTATCAATGGTCTGGATGAGGGGATCGAGTGCACCCTCAGTAAATTTGCGGATGACACAAAATTAAGCACAAGTGCTGATCTGCTGGAGGGTAGGGATCTGGATAGTCTGGAGCGATGGGCTGAGCTCAATTGTATGAGGTTTAACAAGGCCAAGTGCCAGGTCATGCACTTTGGTGACAACAACGCCCAGCAATGCTACAGGCTTGGAGAAGAGTGGCTGGAGAGCTGCCTGGTGGAGAAGGACCTGAGGGTGTTGATCGACAGTTAGCTGAATATGAGCCAGCAGTGTGCCCAAGTGGCCAAGAAGGCAAATGACGTCCTGGCCTGTATCAGAAATGGCATGACCAGTAGGAGTAGGAAGGTGATTGTATCACAGTATAACAGTAATGATAAGGTTGGAAAAGACCTTAAAGATCATCCAGTCCAACCTAAATCCAAATAAACCCAGTAATCCTAACATCTAAAATCTAGATCATCTAAATCATGCCACTCAGCACCTCATCCAGCCTAACCTTGAATACTTCCAGGGACGGTGACTGTTGCAGTTTGAGAACTGCCAGAATTTTCAGAGGTGCTTTCATGAGGAAGAAAAGTTTTGTTGTTTCCTGGGGGACCTGTCCCCGGTTTCACAGGTCCCAGGACCCTTCTCCAGAAGGGTCTGTCCTGGGACCTGCCCTGGAAGGGCTGGTTAGGTCAGCCTATAAAAACTGGGGCAGGGTCTTTGTTCACCCTTTTTTGTGGGCTGTGGCCCTGAAGGGAGCACCCCCCCCCACCGCCCGTTCCCGGGGTGGTGGGAGGGGTGGGAACCACGGCTCCGAGGGGGACCGCGCTCCCCAAGTAGCCGCAACCTGCCATGGCTCCTGTTAGCCTCCTTCCCTGTTATGCCATATCTTACCTGTTCTCCAGCACACAACTGACTGTTATCTACCTTCCCTGAGCCACCAGTGGAGCTGACACATGGCCTCCCAATTGTTAAGGCTGGGACAATTATGTGAAAGGCCAAAACCAGAAACCTCACTGGGGAGGCAAAGAGATCAGACAGCAGGTTGCAGCAGGTAGCTATGGAACTTCCTGCAAAAAGCACTCTGAAATCTCCTGTTGTGACACAGCTGGAAAAACACATTCTCAGCCCAGCAGGGAGATGCACTAGCACAGGAGCTTTGTCACAAGGCTGTTACACAAACAGAGCTCGATAGAGTTTAATCATGTGCTGGCTGCTTGGGAAGGTGAAAACAGGGCAGAAGCTGGCCTTCGCCAGCCTCTTGCCGTCCCACTGTGGGCATCCTACATGCTGGTGGACGTAGGGTGAGGCAGTGCCATTGGTATTGGGGCAACCTGTTGTGCTTGGAACCATTCCACCTGTTGCAAGATGTGACATGGATAAAGCACTCAGCAGCTAGGTTAACGTGTGGCAGCATGGAATCACAGAATGGCCCTGGGTTGGAAGGGACCGCCAAAGGTCATCCAGTCCAACCCCCCGGCAGAGAGCAAGGACAACTTCAACTGAATCAGGTTTCCCAGAGCCTTGTCCAGCCTCACCTTGAAGATCTCCAAGGTTGGAGCCTCAGCTCCCTCCCTGGGTGACCTGTTCTAGTGTTCTAGTGAATGTCTTCCTAACAGCCCACTTCAGTTTGTCCTTCTTGAATGTGAAACCATTGCCCCATGCCCTGTCACTATAGCCTTCATAAACAGTCCTTCTGCAGCCTTGTAGCTCCCTTCAGGCACTGGAAAGTCACTATCAGGTCCCCCCTAGAGCCTTCTCTTCTCCAGGCTGAACAACCCCAGCTCCCTCAGCCTGTCCTCGTAGCAGAGGAGCTCCACCTGCCTTGATCATTTTCATGGTCTCCTCTGGACCTGCTCCATCAGGTCCTTTCTTTCCTGTATTGAGGGGTCCAGAGCTGGATGCAGGGCTCCAGGTGAAGTCTCATCAGGGCAGAGTAGAGGAGCAGAATCCCGTCTCTTGATCTGCAGGCCACGCTGCTTCTGATGCAGCCCAGGATGCAGTTGACCTTTCTGAGCTGCAAGTGCACACTGTCTGCTCATGGCCAGCTTCTCATCCACCAGCACCCCAAATTGTTTTCATCAGGGCTGCTTTCTGTCAACTCCATGAGATGTAGACATGTTTTGAGTCCTATCAACCTGCTTCTAGATGGAAATTGGTTTAACGTGAAAAAACTCATTGTTTGAAAACTCACTGCATCCTTTGGGCTTGCATCAGCAAAGCAGGAAAACATCTTGATTTGGTGGTTTTGCCCACATGGGTTGTGGCTGACGTGCTGCAGACACAGCTGTTGACTTCAGAGCAGAAAGGACTTTGTCAGATTGTCTGGTTTTGCACACTAGGCACCTCCTTCTTCCAGATCTTAGGAAAGATCTGCCGACTAACTTTTTCTGAGGTATTTTAGCAGGAAGTTATATCTAAAACACAGGGCTGCAAGAGATGGTTACACAGTCATTTTCATACCTGGATATGAACTGCAGGACTTAGACATGCACCTGCAACACCGGCACTGTGCCATGTCCTGGAGCGTTAGGCAGATCTCCAACACCCAAGCATGGGATCCTGTCACTCAGCACTAGTGAGGTCTCATCTTGACTACTGGGGTCAGTTTCAGGCACCTCAATACAAGAAGGATATTGAGGAGATGGAGAACGAGCAGTGAAGGACCTGGAAGACAGGTCTGCTGAGAAGAATCTGAGGGAACTGGGGTTGTTTACTCTGGAGAAAAGGAGGCTGAGGGAAGACCTTATTGCTCTTTACAGCTGCCTGAAAGCAGGTGACAGAGAAGTGGAGGTTGGTCTCTTCTCCAAAGTCACTAGTGGTAGGACAAGAGGAAACAGCCTCAAGTTGCCCCAGGGGAGAGTTAGGTTGGACATCAGGAAAAATGTCTCCCCTGACTCCACCTGGAATATTGTGTCCCACCTGGAGTATTGTGTCCTGTTCTGGGCTCCTCAGTTCAAGAGGGATGTGGAGCTGCTGGAGAGAGTTCAGAGTAGGGCAACGAAGATGATGAAGGAGGTGGAGCACCTCCCTTACGAGGAGAGGCTGAGGGAGCTGGGTCTCTTTAGCTTGAAGAAGAGGAGACTGAGGGGTGACCTTATTAATGTCTATAAATATGTGAGAGGTGGGTGTCAGGAGGATGGCACTGGGCTGTTCTCGGTGTCATGTAGTGATAGGACGGTAAGCTGGAACATAGGAGGTTCCACATCAATCTGAGAAAGAACTTCTTCACAATGAGGGTGACGGAGCACTGGAACAGGCTGCCCAGGGGGGTTGCAGAGTCTCCCTCACTGGAAATATTCAAGACCTGACTGGACAGGTTCCTGTGTGACTTGGTTTAGGTGATCCTGCTGTTGCAGGTGGATTGGACTAGATGATCCTTCCAATGGAAAGATGGTCCCTTCCAATCCGTAATGATTCTATGATTCTATGATTCTATGACTTCAGTGCTGCAGGATCCCTTGTGACCTAGGAATTACGTTACATTCCCTTCACAGACAGTGCATCAGGGCAGGGTTTGGAGCGACTGCTACTGCCATAGGAAAAAAACCGCAAAAAACCTGAAGCCATAAGCGGATAGTGCCAGTTCTGGAACCAGCAGGATTGCAGCCCTTTAGTTGCAGAACCAGTTCTCCAGAGAAGTGAGGAATGAAACTGGCCTGATCCCTGGCCACAGCCTACAAAGCAAGTGTTCCCTGCCTGGCAACGAGGTTCCAGCTCACCTCTGTGGAGGTTGTGGTTTGTCATCGTGCCCATCTTGTGCCTGAAAGCAGCACCTCCTCTCCAGCATGCATGGTGTCTTGCCCAGCCTTTGGCAAATGTTAGTAGAGCAGCCTTGCTTTGAGCCACCAAACTAGCAACAGCTAACAGATCCTCTTAATACAGTTAAAGGACTACTTTGGGAAAAGGAACCTGGTGCTGGGCATGGTAACAAATTCTTCTCAAGTAATACCTCAAGCTTCAGAGAGTATAGAAAAGTGAAAAATGCATTCTGATGATTTCAGAGGAAGTTTTGTCTGGAAGGGGGAGAAAAACAACGCATAAAGCGAACATCTAGCTAGTAATGCAGCACTGATACTTCCTGCTGTGTTAAAACCGCTTAGCTCTCCAAATGGTGAAAAGAAATAGATCCTGTATAACCTTAGCTGCAACTTGGAATCATAGAATCATTAGGGATTGGAAGGGACCTCGAAAGATCATCTAGTCCTTACTAGCAAAGTCACAGTGACTGACTGCAAAACAGCCCTGCAACTCTTTAGCCTGGGCATTCTCAGAGAAACCAATGCCTGCTCCTTTGTGTGCCTTCATTGTGTGCGGGCTCCAAATGTTAGATCTACTGGAAAAGCAGTTACCACAACATTCTTATTACCAAGAACATTGTTAGATGAAGCAGAACCTCTGCACTTAACCCATTTTCAAAAAGATAAAACTTTGTAGTAAATGATTACTTGGGCACTTCAGTGTAGAAGTTCCTAGTGACATCCCTGTTTTGCTCCTGCTCTAAAAATACAGGGGTGTCAATGTGGAGTAGTTGTAAGAGCAAGGACATTTGGTGTGTTTTAACATATGAATCTTGAGTGGTAGTTGGCTTAAGTACAGGCAATTAGCAGAAGTTGCAGTCTTTCTTTACTGTGTAACCACCGGGACCATGACTGACAGTAAGCTTGGACAGCGCTTGGACAGTGTATGGTAGCCAATGAGGTTGTGACACAAACTGTTTTGGTGTTAACGGACCAATCAATGTTGAGCAAGATAGTATATATCGCTTAAGTTTTAGCAATAAAACGAATTCTACTTAAATCATACCACCAGTGTTGGAGAAGAAATTTTAATTTAACCAATTACAAAGACTCACGAAAACCATGTGGGTCAGCGACCCACGAAAACCATGTGGGTCAGAGACCCATGAATACCTCCCGAGCTTCGTGGATGCCACGGAGTGTGGTATTCCCATTGAATGCCTAATGATTGACATGACAATTTTATTATCTTGGATGTAAAATGCGTGTCTGGGTCTGAATAAATGTACTGGACTATCCCATATCTTGGTATCAAGCGCTCAAGTAAAACTCCGGGGTCGGAGTGGCTGGAGACCAGCCAAACAGAAAGGGATCTGGGGGTGCTGATCGATACCCGCCTGAACATGAGCCAGCAGTGTGCCCAGGTGGCCAAGAGGGCCAATGGCATCGTGGCCTGCATCAGGAATGGTGTGGCCAGCAGGAGCAGGGAGGTCATCCTGCCCCTGTACTCTGCACTGGTTAGGCCGCACCTTGAGTACTGTGTCCAGTTCTGGGCCCCTCCATTTAGGAAGGACATTGAGGTGCTTGAACGTGTCCAGAGAAGGGCAACGAGGCTGGTGAGAGGCCTTGAGCACAAGCCCTATGAGGAGAGGCTGAGGGAGCTGGGATTGTCTAGCCTTGAGAAGAGGAGGCTCAGGGGAGACCTTATTGCTGTCTACAACTACCTGAGGGGTGGTTGTGGCCAGGAGGAGGTTGCTCTCTT
>VXBP01001778.1:15479-25542 GCA_013400115.1 Rhinopomastus cyanomelas | reverse complement strand
AAGCCCTCTTGATGAGGCCTGCCAACCCGTGGCATGGTATGGCAAAGGTATGGGCAAAGCCTGCACACAAGAGGAAAGCCCTAGTGTCTGGCCAAGCCCCTGCAAGGGCTTTTGCTGCAGTTGCTGCTCTTCAAGTGCCATCAAGGAATTGTGCCTGCCATAAGCGTGAGCATTTTTCGCTTTCTCTCCCTGGCCTGTGCTGCTCAGTGACAGCCATGAACATCTGAGTGACCCACATACGTTCTCCAGAGCAGACCTAGGCCACAAAGGCTCCCATTGCTTGCTGACAGTGCTCATGGCCCAGTTGTGCTGACCTCCCTCTGCAGCCTCGTGATCCCATTGCTCCTGCTTGCCACCTCCCCTACTGTGCCTTGACCTCACCGGCTGTGCCCTCACTGGCTGATTGCTGCTCCCTGAGGAGAGTAACCTGCTGGTCACTGTGTCCTCTTGCGTTGCAAGTCATCATCAGCCTCCTGACTCAGCCAGGCTGTGCTCCTACTGCATCCTCCTTCTGTGCAAGGGTGTTTCTGCCTAGTCTTCCAAATTGTAGAGATCCTGGGGACAGCCAGCCTTTGGGACACGTTCCCTGGCAAGTACCAATAGGGAAAAAAGGTTCCACCGCACAGGTACAAACCTGCCCTCTGCAGCACGGTTCATTTTTCCCACAGCAGAGGGTTTTCCTTGCTGCTGGCTGCTGTCTCTGGTCAAACATCTGGTGCTGGGCAGTAGCCTGGACTGTGCTGGGCTGGTGGGAAGGTATCAGGGTGTCACCCTGGGGTGGGAGTGTGAGGGAGTGTGTGCTGCTTCTGGGAGGTCTAGTGGTGGGAGAGAGGAAGACATGTGCCAGCTATGCTTACTTAGGTTTGGGAGGATCCAGGATTTCATGTTTGTTAAGGCTTTTGGCTGTCACAGTGAAGTGTGCGGCCTGAGAGACTTGAAGGGGAAGAAGTTTCCTATCTGGACCACACATGTTTTTAAAGGATGGGGATGGTACCCACTATAATTTGTTCTGTGGAGGGCCAAGTTGCACGTTTGAGATGATGACATGAAACCCTGCTACCACATAAGGGAAGTGTGAAGATGCTGATGTTCCTGTGTAAGGAAGTGTAGTCCCCTAAGTGCTAGCTGGCAGGAAGCAGACAGTTGTGTGGACAGTTGTGGAGATGCCTGTAGATGAAGAGAGGAGCCTCAACCTAATTTTGCAGAGGTCACCTCCTACTCTGATGCCTCCTCATGGATGCAGTATGACTGCATGAACAAGTATGGATGCCTCATGTATGATGTTCGGACATGGCAGGCTCATTTTGGGTGAAATGCTGGCATGCATGGAATGGGGTGAGAGTTTTGTGGCTAATGCTGTCAACATAAATCTGAAGGTCTGAGGGTAGACTGTTGGTTCCAACAGCTGACTCATGGGGCTAAGTAAAGAGGGGTGCAATGGCAGCAGATAATCCATGTGTCTGATGCACTCTACCTGTTCCTATCTTTGTGGGAGAGAGTCCAGGATAAAGTAAAATTCACCATGCTACTGGATCCCCTTTGCTGGGATTCCTCTGCAGCAAGTGAGTGGCAAGAGGGCCTTTGGGTAACCTTTCTGCACTGCACTGGAGGGTGCACATAAGGTTAATGTACCAGGTGTCTCATCCTGGGAGGTGCTCACCTCTGCTACCCCTCTGAAGTAAGTGAGACCAGAAAGGATTCCAGTGCTAGAAAGGGCTGCCTCACGTACGAGGATATTGCTGGACCTCAGTGATCTTCAGGACTCTCCCTCACGGCCTCTGCACACAGGAGGATGTGAAGCTCCCTCTGACTGGGACCCCAACCTACGGTTTACCCCAAACCAGACCAGCTACGCCTTGAATGACTTATGCAGCTAAGCTGTGCTGGGAAGTATTTGCCATCAGTCCCGCAGATCAGATGCATTTCCAACAAGACCCAGATTTCATGGAATAAGACTGCCACCTGCGAGGTTAAGCACAGACCCTCACATCCTGAGGCCCTGAGCTGGTGGCAGACCCTTTGTGTCACAGTCATGCCTCAGCCTCATGTGGTCTCCGGTTCAGGAATCAGTGACCTGGACAGATGCCTCAGCTTTTCTCTGTATGCTGGCAGTATGAGAGCACCTTTTGTCTTAGCACCATGTAGTGGGCAGCTGCTGGGTCTACACTCCTGGTTAGGAGCCTTTCCTGGCTGTCATCTCCTGCCTCCACAAGGAAAGCTGCAAGCTGTGAAGCTGGGAGGAGGTGAAATAGCTGGAGGAGTTCAGGTCTTTGGTGCTCTTTACTGCTTATTTCCCTGGAAAGCTTATCTGGGGTTTGTTTGAGATCTGCTGGGGGAGGGTGTCACTGCTGTATCGCTCACCTGGGTTGAGGGTGGCCAAAGAAATGGGGTCTCAAGCATCCCATGTGTGGGTGGAAAACAGGGAAGGCTTGGAAGTCCTGGAGATACAGGTGATTATAATTTTTGTGACCTTGAACAGTGCCTGGGCAAATGGTGGGAGTAAAGGGACTCTTGTGGTTATCAGCATGAGTGGTTAGAAGCATGGGGATGAGGTACCTGTCCCAAGCCTTTTCTTGTCACTTCCCAAAAATACTCATTGCCTGATTTTATGTCTGACAGACACATGCCAAATGCCTGTTTGATGGGACCCAAGACTGCAGAGAGCACCTGACCATGGGAACTACAAAAGAATGAAGAAGTGACACTGAGTTGCAACAAAGGTTTCCAACCATCCTTTATCAGTCGCTGAATTCGTCTGGATCTGTAGGAAGATACGTGTGGCTGGGGAGGGAAAGCAGTGGTGCCTGGATCCCTATTGAGGAGAATGTTGTGTGCATTGGTAAGCACAGTGTAAGGAAGTGCCTCTTGTGGGGCTTCATGGTCAAATCCTACCCATTCATCCATCTCTGACCTATCACCATCACCTGTATGGCCAGGAATGCACTTCTGATGCCTGACTTGGGCCGCTAAAATTTCCCTGTTTCTGATGTCTGAGATCATTCCCCCATTGCATTTTGGCAAATCCTCATCTATCACCTGCCTGGGCAGGCCCCAATCATTGCTGACACTCACCCACAAGAAGATCTTTATCACATCAAGTGTTGCTCAAGGGATCATATTATAGGAGATGGATGTGTCACCTTCCCTTTCTCTTGAGGGACTGGAGGTATTGATGGGGATTGCTGATATCCTACAACAGACAGTACTGTAGGCTTACCCTGCTCCAGCAGGGGGGGTTGGACTTAGATGATCTTCCAACCTCTAACCTTCCAACCTCTAACCTTCCAACCTCTGACCTTCCAACCTCTAACATTCTGTGATTCTGTGACTGTATTTCTCTATAAGTAAGAGAACTAGTATTTCCTAAACACTCCTGCCACTCCTCAAACCCTGCCACCCCAACTAACACTCACATTCACTTCTGCCAGAAACATGCCAGAGGCCTCACTGGGGCCAAGTGCTCCAGATTACACCAGACCGGGAGAAGTACAAGAAGAACGAAGAAGTGATTCTGAGCTGTCCTCATGGTTTCCAGACATCCCTTATCCATGTCAAATGTATAGGAAGAGTCCTGTACATCAGCAATGGGAAACATGTATACAGAGAAGCTTGGTATGGAAGGGACAGCGAAGGCATGTGGATCAATATCCATCCCATGTTCAACCTGTGCTTTGATAAGGGAGTCATCAGAAGTTCTCCTGGATGTCCCACTCTGCTCTTCCTGAGGAGGGGAAGACAGGATATGTATGCATGGGAGGTTTCAGGCTCTTGCCTGCCTGGTGAAATGTTAGATACTGCCAAGCATCTCTGAAGACGGGGTCAAGACAGTCCTTGAACTTGACCTATGCTTGCCCATGAGGTCCACTGATGTCAGCATAGTCCCTGAGGGTCCTAGCACCAAGAGCTTTTGGGAGTAAGGTGGAGGTCTGGCCAGATCTGCCCATGCCAAGCTGGGGTAAGGAGTTTGGCATGCAGGGATCCAGCTGCGGTTCACAGGTGGATAAGAGCTTCCTAGTGGAAATCCATTGATGACAAGGGTCTGCCTGGTGGCTTCTGGCAAGAGCATATGCAGAGAATACAGGGGCTACAGTGCTGTAGGTCTGAAAGGCGTTTGTGACAGAGGACATCAAAAGCATTGCTTCAGGGTCTGGAGGATTGTGTTCCATGTGTTCTTCAGCCCATGCACACAGGTTGAAGGCCTGGTCTCATCCTCATGTGGTGGGCTTCACTCGTAGTCTTTGCTGCATGCTGTCACTGCAGCAACCAGTTTTTAGGTTCAGGTTTTATTGCTTTTTCAGGAAGACCCAAGGAGGTTGTGTCCTCTCTGAGGGTCATACAGGTCACTGGGTTTAAATGTTGGTCTGTAAGTGAAGGCCCCATGGGTGAAGCACCTCATGGGTATTCTCAATCCCTGGAACTCCATCTTCTCCTGACCTTCCTGGGAGGCCTGAAGAAAGCCATGTAGAACCCTTCATGTCCTCATCACCTTGCTGATGGCATGGTGCAGGAGGGTTTCTCTATACACTGTCCTGGAGATTCATCCTTCAGCCTGCTGCACCAGGAAAGGGGATCCCCCACTATATCCCTTGGAAAGCCCTGAGAATGTATGCATCCTCTGCTTACCGTATGAGAGCATATCCTCTGCTCTGCTAACAGAGAAATGCCAAAAGCCTCAGTGGGACCCTTGGTTTGTCTTTGATAAAGAACAGGACACCTTCAACCCAAAAGAAATAGTGGAAATGAGATGCCCTGAGGGGCATTGGCCTTCCTTCATGGAGACAAAATGCATGAAACTGAGCTCAAGTCAAGGCAACATTCCTCACAGTGGATAGTTTGTGAAGAATGTCATAGCCCTCTGGCACTATGTGGAGGGGAAGCTGACTTGTGTGGGTAAGTGAGAGAACCAGCCACTGTCCCAGTGCTCTCAGTCTGTTCTCCAAAAGCAAGGAGATCAGCACTGCATGTGCGTCATGGTGTTGTGCTTGTGGTGGTCAAGGCATGGCATGGGCTTTCACTCCAGATAAAAATGCTGCTGATGCATCTCAGGTCTGTGTTTGCATTGTTGGCATCTGGGGCAGCATGCCACCATGCAGAGTGGCAAGAGACATGAACACTTGATAATATCCATGGGGTGCAACCATTATGCCCAAACCAGCCAGACGGGTCTATCTTGAGAAGAACATGATACCCCAGGAGCAGAAGGGAAGGGTCCTGCTCTGGTTTCTGCATTTGCTGACTAAGTCACTGCTGGCATGAAGTGGACTGGTGACCAGTAGATAGCCCCAGAGAGGTCACAGCTACTTGCTCTTACCCTCCCACATTCGCTGCCGCACTCCAGCTCAGGGTGAGAGGAAGGTGTGGCAGTACCTCAGTGTAGCCTGGAAGAAGGTGATACGGTCCTGTCCAACCTGTGCTTGGGACAAGCTAGCAAGGAACGGTGTGGGTTATAGCGGTCAGCTACAAGACTGCAAGATGGTGGGAAGGAAGTGACCCTTTTTGCAATGTTTCTTTCACAGAGGTCCTCCAGGTTGTACCTGGGAGTCTGGAGATTTCCAGCACCAGCATCAAGTTGAAATGGACCTGCAAGTTCTCTGAAACCTGCCAGGACATTTGGGCCACGTGCCTGTTGGCAGGGCATCCCTCCTCTCCGTGTGAGGCTGAGGACGTGAAAGTAGAGGAGAGGCTACATGGCCAGGAGGGAACATTCACCTGCCACCCACTGCAGCCCTTCACTCCCTACAGTGTCACCATCTTTCTGCCGCCCAGCACCATCCTTTACACAAGGCTCTGCAGGACAAAGGAAGTGGGTATGTGTCCACCAACATGAATTGTAGAGCTGCCCAGCAGCCTAGCCTGATCACCTGCTCCCTGCAATGATGGTCCTGGCATCAGGGCCGCTCAGAGCCTGCAAGGCTCTGGGGAAGGGGCTATGAAGGACTCTGGAGCAGGGTATGTCCCCTTCTTACTCTTCCTGTCCTCACCACACGGTCGCTGCTGCTGTGGCATGTGCAGCTTTGTGGGCTATAAATCCTTGCTAGCCTCATGTGTGGCCTGTCTTCCTGTGCTTCCAGTGCCTGACAAACCAGAGAAGCTGTGGCTGGATCCCAACACAGGATCACTCAGGTGGAAAGCACTGCCCTCCTGCAAGGGGGAGATCATCGGATACCAGGTACCTGGGAACCATGGCCAGCCCATGGTCTCCCTCACTTTGTCAGGTATCTCCCTGCCTTAAGCAACATGTAGGTAGGCATGATCCAGCTGGCAGGGCCCGCCAACTCTATATTACTGGTGTTTCTGGTAGAGTCAGGTCTCCCATCCCCAAACAGCAGCGGTAGTCATTCTCTGCAGAGCTTCCCCATTCAGGAGGAGGAAGTCAGTGCTGTTCCTCACAGGTTCCCTGTCCTTTTTCCAGATAAACATCACAGCCAGAAAAGCACATGATGGCAGCTTCCTTGAATTCAAGCAGGTGTTAGTGAACCAGTCTGCCACTAAGTACACACCTCCTCATCAGACACCAGGAAGCAAGTACACAGTGACAGTGCAGGGCATCATGGTGGCTGGTGCTGGGCTGCATCATTCCTGGAATTTCAAAACCACGTCTCAGGTAGTGGTTGTTCTGCACGGGGTCTGGCTGAAGCGGCCTCATTAGCAGCATGCTCTGAACATCTTCCAGAGTGCTCAGTGCACCCACTGAGTCCCCACAATGGCAGAGGCAGAGTATGTTCACCCTGAGAGCTTGCCTCAGTGGTGAGGTCATGGGGCTGGGTCTAGGTGATCCTGCTGTGGCAGGGGGATTGGACTAGACGATATTTTGAGGTCGCTTCAAATCCCTAATGTTCTGTGAATCTGTGAATCTGTGAGTACTGCTTCAAGGTGGTGCATCGCCTGGTCTTATTTGTGCATGTGAGAACAGAGCTAGCTTTTGCTTTTCCACTAAGGACGATGACACTCATTCCTGAAATGTGTGGACAGATGCTCAAGTTCGGGCAGAATTAGGACTGCTGTGCTTAGACCTGTGTGTTCTCTTGCTGTATACAAGCTAGTAGAATAGATGTCCAGACTCTCTAGTTGCGTATAGGAGATGGTGCAAGTTCCTGTGCTTCAGAGCCTCTAGAACCTGATGCATGGTCCAGGCTGTGGAACACACTTTTTTCTTGTGTGTTAGTTTCAGGGCAGTCTCTGGGCTTTTGGCCTGGGTCAGCGGTAACAGTGGTAGTGTTGGTTTTGGTCCTGGTCCCCCTGTCTGCAGGGATCCTGTTTGTGCTGTCTAGGTGAGTAGACTGGAGATTTGCTGTGCTGTTGGGTGACTGGGGATGGAGTGGCTGTTCCCATAGCTTCTCCATGAGGAGGATGCATCTGGCTAGTCCTATCATAGGAGTAGAGGCTGGCTGGGGGTTCTAAACATCATTCTTGGGTCTGGGGCAGGGACAGGGACTGCATGTGCTAAGACTGTCCCCCTTGTGACTGTTGCTGCCACTGCTGCTGTCTTCTGGGCATGCATGGGCAATGCCTGACTGCTTGTGAGAGGTCCAGAGGTGTGATTGTGCATGTCTGCATGCAGCAGGACCCTGGGCCATCTCAGGCTCTTGCCTCACTCAGCACTGCCTTTGTTGTCCCAGGAAAAAGAAGGTCTTTCCCAGCAAAGCTGAAGAAGATCATTACACAGGTAAGGAGTATCTTCTTTACAGAAATGGCTGTAGGGCTGCTCTTGGAGATGGGAGGGGATTAGGTCTACTGCAGGAGGATCTGTTGGTGTCCTGAGGTGGCTGCAGGCTCTGGATGACCTACCAGAGCAGAGTGTCCCTTGCCTGCCCAAGGTGTATAGCATTTCCAGCAAACAGCTTCCTCCACCTGCCTCTTCGAGCAGCTTCTGACAGGGTTTGCTGTGGTGCTAGTGAGGCTTGAGAACTGCTCCTCTTCCAGCCTGGAAGAGGCAGCACCTATGCCCAGCCCTGCTAATGTGTCCCCTGAGGTGCTTTTCAGCTCCCAGTGTTGCTGCCTTTCTGGGTTAATTCCTCCTGCAGCCCTCAGGCTGCAGCTCTCAGGCTGTTTCTGTCTTCCCTGCAGAACTCCAGATGTATGAGACCATGGATGGTTACTGGGTAATGAAGGGGATTTCTCTGACAGAGAAAGGTGCAGGTAGGATAGTGAGTGCCCTGTCTGTGTTCTGACATGACAGAGGACAGTGGCAGTCATGGTAGCATGAACTCCCCACACTGCAGAGACTGCACACAGCAGTCTTTGCCTTGCTTGCTCTTGATCACCACAGGTAAAGCTGGCCAGGCTGGAGAGCTGTTGACCCAGCCCTTGCCTGTCCTGGAGTCCCCAGAAAACATCCAGAGCACTGAGGGAGAGAAGATGGAGTTGACATCTGAGGCTCACTGCTGAAGGCAGAGGATGGCAGTCCTTTCTCAAGGCTGGGTTTTTCTGGACTGCAAGCAGAACCTCACATAGCTTGTGCTGGGTTATTGCTTCCCCTCAAACTTCCTCCTTCATCAAGCTCTAGCATCATCTGTCAGAGTTGGAGTAGCCCAAGACCTGGGATGACTTGCTTGTTCCAGTAAGCATGTCCAGTTCTCTGGCAAAGCTGTTTCACCTTCATCCCTGTCTTCTGAGAGTGAAACAGCCTGCTGTGTCCCAACTCTACTTAACCCACTTCATATCCATATACCCATCTACACCCTGACCTCTGCTTGAGTCTGGCCCAGATGCACTGTTCTGCTGTGTCCAAACAACAAATAAATTGTTCTGGTTTGCCAGGGCTGCCTGCAGCCTGACAGTCTTGTGCTTCCTCCCTGTTTTGTATGTGTAACCCCTGTCTGTAGGTATCTTCATGGAGGAGGTTGGACTAGGTTTTTCTGTCAGCCATGAGTAAGAACATCCAAGAAGCCTTTCAGAGCAATGCTTCAGGATCCTACTTTCTTTTCTCTCCATCCTACAGGTAGTCCTGTCTCAGCTGAGTCTAGCTGGATCTATGTGTTGCTCCGTTCCTCCCTCTGAGGGTGCTGAGACTTGTCTCTCATTTTGTGACACTCTGGTGTCACACTGGTCCTCTTGAGAAGTCCCCATTCTCTACCTCTCCTGTACTGTGGAATGCCAGTGCTTGGTGCAGTCTGAAGGCTGAGGGACAGCCTAAAGGCTCTCCTTGGTAAGCAGCACACTGCCAGAAGATAAGGCAATTGATTACTCCAGTCTTTTTTTTCAGCTTGGGATGACATGCCAGTAAAGACAGTCCTTTAAATGAGCTTTCTAACCACCATTTTGGTGTATGGAACTGTCCCCTGAGACCAAAGCATCTCCTGCCCAAGGACTTTCTTTGGTGTGACCTGCACACCTGATGGAGTTGCTCTCAATGAGTATTCAGCAGAGAGGGGAAGAGGGACCTTAACACGATGTGCCTGCTTCTGGTTGAGAAAGGGGAATGGTCTGAGTTGGGAAGTGGGAAAACGGTGGGTAGGTTTGTGTTCCTACTAACTGCTGCATTACTCGATTCCTCGCTACAGCCAGTCAGTCCCTGAGCTGTTGGCCTTGTGACCTTCTTGCTCTGATTGGACAGTGAATGGAGGTTCATGGTTTGGAGGCATCCGCTTGCTCCTCAGTTCTCTGCTCCTGCCTGCTTTTCTCATTACCCTTCTGGGGTTATATTCCTGTGGGCTGCTAAGCTAACTGAAGGGAAGCCACAAGTAGGGCTAAAGGTAAATGCTCCTCTGCAACCCCTGTATCTGATCACCTGGCCAGGTGGGCATATAGAGGGATTCTGGAGGAAAAGAAAAGCAGCAGCTAATGAGGAGCAAGGAGGATGGTTTCATAGCTCTGAAGTCTTTCTCAGGCAGACATCTAGCCCTGGAGGGCAGGGTGGTCTGCACACTTGGGGACAGAGGAGAGCTTTGCCAAGGTGAAAGAGAAGAGGCAGCTGGAGATGGAGAAGCAGGGAAAGACAGGATGTTGTGGGTAAAATGTGTCTTTCATAGGATCATAGGATCATAGGATGTTAGGGGTTGGAAGGGACCCAAGAGATCATCGAGTCCAACCCCCCTGCCGCAGCAGGACAAAACTATCTAAC
>VXBP01001778.1:0-14553 GCA_013400115.1 Rhinopomastus cyanomelas | reverse complement strand
TCTCTCAGCACCCTTGGGTGCATCTCATCAGGGCCCATGGACTTGTTAATGTTCAATTTGCATAGCTGATCCCTAACCCAGTCCACGCTGACCAGTGGGGAGCACTCCCTCCTCCAGGCTTCCTCTCCTTCATCCAAGTTCTGGGGGACATAAGAGAGTTTGGCCTTAGATGTAAAGACCGAAGCAAAGAAGGCATTCAGCAACTCTGCCTTCTCTGCATCCTCAGTTATCAAGGCTGCCTCCTTGCTCAGTAGTGCCCCTACACCTTCCTTGTTCTTCCTCTTTCTACTGATGTATTTGTAGAAGCCTTTCTTGTTCTGTTTTACCTCCCTTGCCAGCTTCAGTTCCAAGAGGGCCTTGGCCTTCCTTGTTGCTTTCCTACCATCCCTGACTACTTCCCTATAGTTAGTTTCAGAAGGTCCAAGGACTTTTTCAGACTTTAAGATACTCCTTGTGGTTCATGTGCCCATTTCTACCCTTGCTTCTTGCCAGCTCTTTATGTCTGTTCTCATTGGTCCTCCATCTCCTGTGATCATTGAGCGGAAGTGCAGTGACTCACCACAGGTCTAAAACCCAGGCAGTGGTGTTGGGAGGCAGATGGCTATTGCTTCAGAAATAGGAGCAGTACCTCTTGAAAGCATTCTTGTAACTAGGAGGGTTTGTGGGGGGAATCTGCGGGATCTTGGTGACAGGGGTTCTTCTGTTCAATACCAGAGCCTGGATGCCCCTGTGGGGAAAAAGCAACAAAAGGCAGCAGCACCAACACTGATGGGAGGTTCCCTCCTCAAAGAGGAAGGAAGCATCCTGTATCTCAAGAGCTTTCCCCATCAGTTAATTTCCTTCCTGTGGTTGCAAGTCTTACAGTCAGCTACAGATGCTTGGGCTCAAGGGCGGTGAGTTGGGGGTGAGATTGCAATCCTCCTTGGGGACTTCATGCTAAAATGACCCTGCAGATGCTGGGTCTGAGATTTCTCCTGGTCCTTTTATCTTTCCTGGAAGCATGGGGCCAGAAAGATCCCAAGGTCCAAGAAGTGCCCTGGGAAACAGGTAAGGAGCAGTTCCTTCTCTTCTTGAAAAGATTTTGCAGGTCCTCCTCCTGCAAGCCTGTGATACTCATCTTCGCTGCCCTTAACCCTGGGCTGGAGCCCAGATGGACCTGGAAGGGCTTGGCCAGCTGAGAGAGCTGCTGTCTCTGGGATACTCTGGGAGGCAGTATATGGAGCAGCTGTGGTGAGATGTGGACGCCCTGGGGGTGCTGTGGGAAGGATGAGATTGGGCTGTTTAGTTGGACATGGGTCATGCCCTGCATGGAGCAAATTTGCCATTCATTCCCTGAAGGGATGAACCAGGTACCGATCGGGGGAAGAGTCTTCAGGGAGCAGGGCTAGCACTTTCTATATGCATCTGTCACAGAGGCACTCACAAAACCAGGCAACAGTAGCTATCAGAACACAAGTTCAGGTGTCAGTTGGAAACATATTACTGTACAGCAAAATTCCTAAACTTTAAGGAATAGTCTGAGTAAAGACGATCTACAATGTGAGCGTGCTCACACATACAAGGGAGAGATCTCCCACCCAAGGGTACCCAAACATAAAGCCATTTGCTAAAAGGGATGTGGGGAATCAATCCCAGAGAAGTAACCATGGGTGAACGAAAGGGACAGTCTCTGACTGCAGTACCTGCTGCTCTGAGGGAGACTGGCTCAAACTCAGTTCCAACAGGGCTCCATTTATAACCCGAATTGAGTCTGGCCTGTGGTCATCCTAATTAGTTACCAGTAAAGAAGACAAAGGTGGGCTTGTGGGGTCCCCATGGTAGGACACCAAGGGAGATAAAATGTAAGCTGCCCATCAAGTACTGTAGCTTGGGTGTTTTTGTGTGGGGCAGATGGTAGCTCTGCACCAGTGTCACACAGCTGCTGGTTGTGGTGCCCAGATGGACATCTCTTGCCTTCTGCGTTCAGGGTTGTTTAAGAGCAACCATGTGCAAGTGCCTTGTTTACCAGTACATCTGTATTTTGTGACGGCTCAGAAAACAGTCTGAACCCTGTGAGATCCCTTTTCTACCTACTGGGAGAAGGAATATTGTATCTTAAGCATTTTGAATCCTCCCAGGGCCTCTTGCAGATGCTGGAACATGGAAGAGCTTCTTCCCAAATGTCAGCATTTTTGCCTGTAGGAAGTTTTGCCACAAAGCCTCTCCCTGCAGCATTCAGCAAATTGCAGGGAGAGGCTTTGTGCCTGCTCAGCCCAGAAGATGGCGAATGTGGCAAGGAGGGGATGAGGAGGAGAAAGCAAGGTTTGTGTCAGGGAAATTCTGCAGGTGCTATGGGTAAAGCAAGGGATGTGAGTGGAGAAAGCATTATCCAACTGTTTCCGTGTCCCACTGTGTGGTGGGTAGGGCAACAGGAAAGTAGCCAAAGGACTGATCCACCACAGGGATGGTATAGTGTAACAGGGGCATCTCAGATGCCAGTGGAAGAGAAGAACCGTGGCTGGAGAGATGTGGATCCCAGCAAGGCTGGTGTGATCATGGCCCATCAAGGACATACGAGACTAGGGTGGGTGACATGTATGAATTACTGGTTGGAGAGGGTCTCCCAGTGGAAGGATAATTGTCCTGGAAAGCTCCAAGCTGTAGAGGAGGAAATATAGTGTCCCAGAAGGTAAGGGTGGATAACAAAGGCTCATGGATGCTGTTCACAGTTTGGATAGAGAAGAAACCCCACGTGCAACAAGACTTGTGTGTGAGTCACATCCTGGCAGATAGATGTACCACCTTCTCCTTCCTTCTCCCTTCCCTTCACAGACACGAGAGACTGCTGGTGTTTTCTCTCCCATCATCTGCCTATACAACAACTCATTATGTTCCAGCCCAATTAACATCCTCTTTCACTTCTGCCAGAAACATGCCAAAGACCTCAGTGGGACCCAAGACTCCAGCTGGCACCATACCAGGAGAATTACAAGAAGAACAAAGAAGTGATGCTGAGTTGCACTGATGGTTTCCAGCCATCCTTCACCCATGTAAAATGTTCGAGTGAATTCCAGTCCATCAGTCATGGGAAACCCATACACAGAGAAGTTTGGCTTGGAAGGGACAGCAGAGGTAGCTGGATCCGCCTTCGATCCAGTGTGGAGTGCATTGGTAAGGGACCCCCCAGGAGCTTTCCTGGCTGCCCTGCTCTGCTCCTCCTCTGCACAGGAAGGCAGGACACATGCACAGTGGGTTTAATTCTCTCTGCCTGCCTGGGGAAATGGTAGGTGCTGCTGAAGTCAGTGTCAAGACAGCCACTGAGTGCACACGGAGTCCAGCCTGCCTTTCCCCAGTGGGTGAAATGTTCTGGCTAGAAGTCCAGGCAATAAGGGTGTATCCTTGAAGGCTTCTGGTTAGAACATGTGCACAAAGGCAAGAAGCATGGGAAAGCTATGTGTGGTAGAGTGGGAGGGTCAGAGGGATCTGCTGCTTGGGTTCTTTCAAGTAATGCACCTACAAGTGTCGCAGCTTGCTTCCCATAGCCTGGTCAAATCCAGGCTCTGTGCCTGTGTCAAAGCTCTGTGTAGACACAGGTTTGACACCATCATGTGACATCACGGGACACTGAATTCCCTTCCAAGCAAAGGCAATAGTGAGCTGTTTGGGGAACCCATTGTCACCTCCTGATTGATCAGAGACAGGAGTTCATGGATTCACTTAAGTAGAATTAAGAAGACTTACACCACAGATCTGCACAGAAATCAGGTCGACTAAAGTTGCCAGATGGCTATCTCAGAATGTACAGAAATCACTGAAGTTACCCGATAGCGAGCTCAGTAAAGAAATTATTGAAGTTGCCCAATACCAAACTCAGAGAGTAGAGAAATCTCTAGAATTACCACATGTAGAGGAGAAGAAAAAGGCAAAGTGAGAAGACAGAGAAGAGATTAGATCACCACTTGGGGCTGCAGCAGTGTCTGACAGGCTCTGGCCTTGTCCTCACTCCTCAGTTTTGCAGATGTCCACAAAACTCCTTGGTTTCTCTGGTCATCTTAGCAGTCAGTTTCTCAGAGCAGTTGGCTTCATGGATAGCAGGGGTGTAGTGATGGTGATCAGTCCCTTTTTGCTTCTTCAGCTTTGAGATTCCAGGTATCTCCAGCAGCCCTTTTGTCAGTCTCTTAGCACGGTTGCAGGCTGGGGGTGTGGATGCCCCTCCTGCACCATTTGAATCCTTCCTTTTATCCCTGCTGCCATAGGTGTTGGACCCCGGCAGTATGGGAACTTTGTTCTCAGGGGCTTACACAAAACATTGGTGAGTAAGTCCTTCGGAGGTGATAGCTGATTGTGTTCTGTCTGCTTAAGCACATTTTTTCAGAGAGAATGACAGCATCTTAGGGCCTGCTCCCACTGCAGAGCGCTTATCCCTTCACCAGGTGCAAGACTTCTCCTGCTCTCCCTGCTGATTGTGTTTGAGCCCTTTCACTTGTTACTGATCAGAGTCTGACACCCTGTAACAGGTCCCTGAGGTTTTGAACATAATAGCCCTCTCCTAACAGGTCCACATGGGAGGGGTTTATCTCAGAAAGGAAAAAGGGTTCTGGGGCAGGAATTGGCAGGGCTCATTCAGAGGGCTTTAAACTAGATTCAAGGGAAGTAGGATTGTTGCTGGGTGGGCACCAGTGGGGCAGTGCTCTGGTCTTCATGAAGACTGTGAAGCCTCCCACTGTCCTAGGGTGACATCGGAGCACTCAGCTCGCTCCCTGTAATGCCTGTACACCAGTGCACGCAAGGGGAGCAAGCAGAAGGAGATAGAAATCTGTGTCAGATGATTATGATCTGGTGGCAATTACAGAGACATAGTGAGACAGCTCGCGTGACCGGAATGTGGTCATGGACAGCTATGTCCTTTTCAGGAGGGACAGGTCAGCAAGGCGAGGTGGTGGAGTAGCTCTTTATGTGACAGAGCAACTGGAATGTATTGAGTTCTGTCCAGGGGCGGATGAAGAGAGAGCTGAGAGTCCGGGGTGCAGATTAAGGGGCAAGCTGCCATGGATGATGCTGTTGCTGGTGTCTATTACAGGCCACCAGATCAGAATGAGGAGGTTGATGAGGTCTTCTACAGGCAGCTGACAGCAGCCTCACAGCTACAGGCCCTGGTTCTCATGGGGGATTTTAACTACCCTGATATTTGCTGGAAGACCTATTCAGCCAGTCATCCACAGTCCAGGATGTTCCTCCAGTACATTGGTGACAATTTCCTGAGGCAAGTGGAGGAGGAGTCCACTAGGAGAGGAGCGCTGCTGGATCTTGTACTCTCCAACACGGAGGGTCCTGTTGAAGCAGTGAAGGCTGAGGGCAGCCTTGAATGCAGTGACCATGAGATGGTGGAGTTCAGGGTCTCATGTGGTAGGAATAGAATAGCTAGTAAAATCACAACTCTGGACTTCAAGAGGGCCAACTTTGGCCTTTTCGGACAATTGCTACCAGAAATCCCATGGGACAGGGTTCTGGCAGATAAAGGGGCCCAAGATAACATTCAAAGATCACTTCCTTGAAGCCCAAGATCAGAGCATTCCAACAGGTAGGACATTAAGGAAGGGAGCCAGAAGACCTGCGTGGTTAAACAGGGAGCTGCTGGGCAACCTGAAAAGGAAGAAGAAAGTCTATAGATCATGGAAGGAGGGCATGGCGACTTGGGGTGATTATAAGGCTCTGGTGAGAGAATGTAGGAATGCAACTAGGAAAGCCAAGGTCTCCTTGGAGTAAAACCTTACAAGAGAGGTCAAGGGCAACAAAAAGGGCTTCTTCAAATACATTACAGATAAAACTACACCAAGAGGCAATGTAGGGCCCCTGCTGAATGAGGTGGGTGCCCTGAAGACTGAGGATGCAGAGCAAGCAGAGATATTGAACACCTTCTCTGCCTCTGTCTATACTTCTGGGGGCTGTCCTGATATCAAGCCCCAGACTGCTGAGGCCCCGGAGGATGTTGGGACTAAAGAGGAGTTTTCTCTGGCTGATGAGGACTGGGTTAGGGATAAGCTGAGAAAACTGGATGGACATAAATCCATGGGCCCTGATGGGATGCACCCATGAGTGCTAAGGGAGACTGCGGAAGTCTTCGCTAGGCTACTGTCCATCATCTTTGCTAAATCCTGGGGATCAGGAGAGGTGCCTAGGGACTGAAGGATAGCAAATGTCAGTCCAGCCTTCAAAAAGAGTAGGACAGAGGACTCGAGTAACTATAGACTGGTCAGCCTCACCTTCATCCCAGGAAAGGTGATGGAACAATTTATCCTTGACGCTGTCTCTAGGTCCAGCAAGAACAAGGGAGTCATTAGCGACAGTCAGCATGGCTTCACCAAGGGGAAGTCATGCTTGACCAATGTGACAACCTTTTATGAGAGCATAGCCAGGTGGATGGATGATGGCAAAGCAGGGGATGTGGTTTGTCTTGACTTCAGTAAGGCATTTGACACAGTCTCCCATAGCATCCTCACAGCCAAATTGAGGCAGTGTGGACTGGACAATTGGCTAGTGAGATGGATCATGAACTGGCTTCAGGATAGAAGCCCGAGGGCAGTGGTCAATGGGACAGAGTCTAGTTGGTGGCCTGTATCTAGTGGAGTTCCCCAGGAGTCAGTACTGGGACCAGTCCTATTCAATCTATTCATTGATGACTTGGATGAGGGATTAGAGTGCACTGTCAGCAATTTTGCTGATGACACAAAGCTGGGACAACTGGCTGACACCGCTGCAGGCTGTGCTGCCATTCAGTGGGACCCGAACTCTCTGGAGAGCTGGGCAGGGAGAAATTGAATGCACTGTTACAAGGCCCTGGTGAGATCTGGAATATTGTGCCCAGTTTCTGGACCCCTCAGTGGAAGGAGGACACATAACTGCTGAAGAGACTCCAGCATATTTGAACTACGCTGGATCACAAAGATGATGAAGGGAGTGCAACATCTCCCTGATGAGGAAAGGCTGAGGGAGCTGGGTCTCTTTAGCCTGGGAGAAAGGAGACTGTGAGGTGACCTCATTAATGTTTGTACGTATGTGAAAGGTATCAGGAGGATGGAGCCAGGGTCTTCTCAGTGTCATCTAGTGATAGGACAAGGGGCAGTGGGTGTGAGCTCGAACACAGAAGGTTCTATGTAAGTATGAAAAAGAACTTATTTACAGTGAGAGTGACAGACATTGAAACGGGCTCCCCAGGATGGGTTGTGGAATCTCCTTATCTGGAGAAGTTTAAAACTTGTCAGGATATTTTCCTGTGTAACTGGATCTAGGTGGACCTGCTATGGTGGAGGATTGGATTAGATTATCTTTCAAGGTCCCTTCCGATCCCTAATATTCTGTGATTCTCCTCAGATTAGAGCATCCCTGTGACCTGGTCCATTGCAAGAGAGTTCAGGGACAGCTTCATATAAGCAGCTGGAAGCATGGATACTGTGGAGAGGCCTGTGGGAGGGTCCTGTGACATCCCCTTCATCTGGCTCCTGGGAGTAGTCCTATGCATGGCTTAATGTTACGACTTGTGTTACGACAGGGTGTTACGACTGGTCCCTTTGAGTGCTTTGCTGACTTCACGTGGTGGGCTCCTAAGAAACACAACAGCCCTGCCTTTTTAGACCATGCCACAAAGCACCAGGGACAAATGCTGGGTTGAAGGCTTTCTTCATAGAAGGGCTCACGCATGGATGCCCATTACTTTGGACTGCCTGTCCTCCTGACTTTTTCTGAGAGATGTGGGGAAAGCAGTGTGGTGCTATTTTCTCAAGTTATCCTGTTCTTGGGGATGCTTTCTCTGATGTCTACACTGTATGGTGTCCAAAGGCTCTGTCTCCAGGTACACTGTCAGGAGAATTAAGTTTTCTACTGGCATCTATGTGGAAGAGAAAGAGTTAAGTCTTTCTGAAAGCTATATCTGTTGGACTGTAGAGATGCTAGGACCAACAGACACTTGAGCTTTGAATCAATGGGAAAATTGCCTTAAGCAGTAGTAGTCCAAATATCCATCCATAATTATTTCTGTCTAGACTACTCCCACTCCCCTGCCAGAGAGGTGGGGAGGCCGGTGTCAGTGCCTTGCTTTTCCTTCTGCCTGACTAGATGGAGAGCAGGAATGGCTGAATGCAAGACATTTCCAAGGGTGGGACATGAAGGGAAGAAAGTGACTCTTCCAATGTTTCCTTCACAGAGGTCCTCCAAGTTGTCCCCGGGACCCTGGAGATTTCCAGCACCAGTATCAAGCTGAACTGGACCTGCAAGTTCCCTGACGCCTGCCAGCGCATGAGAGCCACATGCCGTCTGGCAGTGCCTTCCTCCCCTTTATGTGAGGCTGAGGAGGTGAAGGGAGAGGAAAAGCTACATGGCCAGGAGGGAACATTCACCTGCTCCCTGCTGCAGCCCTTCACTGACTACAATGTCACCATCTTTCTGCCCCCCAACACGATCCTTTTCACATGGTTGGTCAGGACAGAGGAAACAGGTATGTGTGTATAAGACAGAAGGCACAGTCCTAGACTGTGTCACAGGTAGGGAAGCTGGAAACATGTCCCCCTCACATAACAGCACAAGTTAAGCATCCACTCCCTGCAGTGATGGGCCTAGGATCAGGGCAGGCTGGAGCCTGTGGGATGCTGGGGAAGGAGATGTTCATGGCCCTGAAGAAGGGCACATCCACTCTTCACCATGCTTGAGGTGCAGCACATGCAGCCTCTGTGAGGAACAAGCCCCTCTTGGGGTAGGGATGTGTCCTTTCACTGCCTGTCCCTGGAGTAGAATGTACCTTCACTCTCCACTGAGATCATCCCCAACTCAACAGCCCTGTGTTGACCCAGCCTCCTGTGTTTCTAGTGCCTGATAAACCGGAGAAGCTGTGGCTGGATCCCAATACAAGGTCCTTCAGATGGAAGGCGCTGTCCTCCTGTAAAGGGGAGATCATTGGATACCAGGTATGTGGGAATCATGGACAGTCCATGGTCCCCCTCATCTTGCCAGGCACCTTCCTTTCTGGAGCTCCATGCAGACAGTCTGGGGACAGTAGGGAAGGGAAAGCTAGGATGACCCATAGTTCCCAGCCAGTCTAGGTGACATTCCTGCTGCTGCAGCATTTTCTGGAGAGGTAATGGGTGCTCCCTGCCCTCTGGGCTTCCTCCTCATGTTTGCTCAGCTTAGGTTTGGCAGACTTTGCAGCTCAGTGTGTAGCACTTGGTGACAAGTCAGCTGGGGTACTCGCTCAGAATCATGGAATCATTAAGATTGGGAGTGACCTCTGAGATTGTTAAGTCTCACTGTCAACCCAACACTCAACACTTGCCCACTAAATCATATTTCCAAATGCCAGATCTACATGTTTTTTTAATCACCTCCAAAGATGGTGAGACCACCATTTCCCTGGACAGCTGGTTCCAATAATTGGTCATTTCTTCAGTGAAGAAATTTTTCTTAATATTCAATCTAAACCTCCCCTGGTACAACTACACAGCACTTCCTCTTGTGACTTGTGAGAGAAGACCATGCTAGCCCTCTCTAGAACCTCCTCTCAGGTAGTAAGGCAATAAGGTCTCCCTTGAGTCTGCTTTTCTTCAGATTAGACAACCCTAGTTCCCTCAGCCCCTCCTCATAAGACATGTTGTCTGGGCCTTTCTTGTTACATTTCTCTGGACCTGTTCCAGCACCACAAAGTTCTTCTTGTATTGAGGTGATCAAAACTGAATACAGTACTTGAGATGAGGCCTCACTAGTACTGAGCATAACACTTGGCCACCTGGGCACACAGCTGACGCATGTTCAGCCAGCTCTCATTCAACACCAACAGTTCCTTTCCCACCAAGGTGTTCGCCAACCACTCTTCCCCAAGCTGTAGCATTGCATGGGAATGTTGTGACCAAAGAGTGGGACCCAGAACTTGGTCTTGTTAAACTACCTGACCTCTGCTCATACAACTGACCTCTGCCCATCAATCCAGCCTGTCCAGGTCCCTCTGCAGGGGTTTCCTACCCTCAGGCAGATCAACACCCCCCACCCAACTGGGTGTCATCTGCAAACTTGCTGAGGGTGCACTCAATCCCCTCATCCAGACTATTGATAAAGGTGTTAAACAAGATTGGCCCCAATACTGAGCCCTGGGGAACACCGCTTTTGACCAGCCAACAACTTAATTTAACTCCATTCAACCCAACTCTCTGGGCTTGGCCATGCAACCAGTTTTTTATCCGTCAGAGTCCATCTGTATAAGACATGAGCTATCTTCTCCTACAGCAGCTAGACCACATGGGACACTATGCCAAATGCTTTACCAGAGTCTAGATAAACAACTTGCAGAGCCTTCCCCATATCTACTGGGTGGGTCACCTGGTCATAGAAGGAGATGATGTTGGTCAAGCAAGACCTGCCTTTCCTAACTTCTGCTGGCCTTGTTCCCCTGGCTGTTCTGTTCTTGGTGTGTGAATGAGTTCAGGATGAGCTGCTCCATAAACTTCCTTGGTACTGAGATCAGGCTGACAGGCCTGTAGTTGCCAAGATCATCCTTCCTCCCCTTCTTGTGGATGGGTGTCACACTGGCAGCCTCCATTCTTCTGGTGCCTCCCCTGTTTGCCAAGAGCACTGAGAGATGATGAAGAGTGGCTTGGCAAGCTTCTCTGGTGGCTCCCTTACCAGTATTGAATGGATCCCATCTGATCTCATGGACTTATGTGGGTCCAGGTGACTTAGCAAGTTGTTAACTGCTTCTTCTTGGACTGTGGAAAGTGTGTCCTGGTCTCCATCCCTGTCTTCCAGCCCAGGAGTCTGAATCCCCTGGGAACAACCTGTATGGTCATTAAAGACTGAGGTAGAGAAGGCTTTAAGTACCTCAGCCTTGGCTTCATCCTTGGTGGTGATGTCCATTCCATATGCAGTAAGGGGTAGAGATTCTCCCTGAATCTCTTTTTGCTGTTGATGTGTTTGCCTGCTGTTGCTCAGGTCATTAATCTGCCCCTTCTTGTGGATAGAATCACATTAGCGGCCTCCAGGTCTTCTGTGCCTATTTTCTGGTTGCTACCACAGAAAAACTTGTGGTTTGATCATTCTCTGAAAAACCCTGTAAGGGAGGAGTTGCAAGGGTACTCCCTGCCTTGAGCAACATGTAGACAGGCTGAGGTCATTATGATCTGCTGGAGGAAAGAGTAGTTCAAGGTTCCTCTTCTGGGTGACAGCGCCTGTAGTACTACAATTCCATACTGGTGACCTGCTCTCAGACTAATTACTCACATACACATCTCTTTAAACCAGTGGCTTTTGCCCCCAGCTTTTCATAAAGGCTTGTTTCTTTGATCACAGACACAGCTGGTCTTACATCTTGAATGTTGGCTCCAAACACTTCTTCTCTGCTTTGAGGTCCATGAACGGGGCCAAGGCTCCTGCTGACATTTCTGGCAGCTCCCAACATCTGGGGCAAGTGTAGAAGAAGGAGGAGTTGCAAGGGTACTTTACCCATTTCAAGGTGCTTTGAGCAGGTTCCAAGAGGGCAAGGTGGAGCGGCGTCCCTCCAGCTCTGCCCCTTGTCCCCAGATGACCATCACAACCAGGAGCACACAGGATGGCAGTTTTCTGGAGATGGAGCAGCTGCGGCTGAGCAGCTCCATCACTGAGCACCCTCTGCCTCAGCACAGCCCTGGCAGCAGCTATGCGGTGACATTGCAGGGGCTCACAGCTGCTGGAGCTGGGCCTGCCTTGCTGTGGGAGTTTCAGACCAACAGCTCAGGTAAGGCTCACTGTGTCACAGTCCCTCCAGGGTGGCCCCAGTGTGTGCCCTGACCAATGCAGCTTGCTGTTGCCAGCCCTGTGGCTTTTTGGCCAGTGCCAAGGAGCCTGGGCACAGAGGAGCTCACTGGTGCTCATCCTCTGGCTCTTCCCCTGCAGACTCCATGCACCCTCTCAACATCAGCTGCCGCAGTGCCCGTGACATCTCCCCATCCCAAAGGACAGCTGTGCTCCCCCTGCACCCCATTACAGGTCCCCATGAGGTGGCAAAGTGAGTGCAACCCCTGGCAGCTCTGCCATCTGCAGCTACAAGAGGGATTCCCCCTCTGGCAACCCTTGCCCTCAGCCACCTCCAGCCCACTCTCCCCATCCATCTCCCCATCCCTCTCATGGTCCTGTCTCACAGCGAGCACCAGCTCATCGTGGCCACGATGCACAACAACTCAGCAGTGGAAGGTGCCTGCTCAGGGGAGCCACAGCCATACAATGCCAGCCACCAGCCTGGCACCTACGTGGCTGCTCTGCTCAACCTCACCATGCCCATGGACTTTGTGCTGGGTGACGGGACCCACGGGCAGGGCTACCACAACCCTGCCCTGCAGCTGGGCTGGGACTACATGGCCCTTCTCCGCTTCGTCCACCGCTCGCAGCAGGTACCTGTTGTGGGAGCTCCTGCTCTCCTGGAATCCAGCCAGGACCCTTGGTGGGCTCTGGGTCAGCTGCTTACACCATGGCATGAGGGTGGGTGTTCCTGGGGTCCTTGGCCACACCTGGGGCACGCAGTGGCCGTGGGTGGGAGGCCTTTGCACCTCAAGTAGGCGGTCAGGCAGGAGTGGCCTGAGGTCTTCCTCCCTTCTCCTCTAACAGGGAGAGAAGTTCACCTGCATCTGCTACAGCTTCTCTGTTGGTAAGTGGCCTCCTCACTCCCTGTACTTGATGGTCTCTCCTCCATGTTACCTTTTCCCACCCTGGGGACTTCCAGTGGAGCGGAGCTGGCTGCGGTTAGTTGCTCTGTGGTCTCATGGGGATTCTGGAAACCTTTTGTTTTTCACACTTGGGGGGACCTGCCATCCCTTAAGAAAACTAAGCCAAGACTCTTGACACTTTCACATTCCCTTTGCCATTGTTGGTGCCATTGCCTGAACGTGTCCTGGGCTGTGGCACCCACTCCTGTCTGTGTGTCGGTTGCAGCGCAATCTCTGGGTCCATGGCGTGAGACGGTGATTGGGGTGCTTGTGCTATTGGCACTGCTCATCCTGTTTGCAGTGATCCTTTGCTTTGTGCTTTCCAGGTGAGTAGGAAGGAACAGGTTCAGCAGGGCCATGAGCAATCATAGTCTCTTACTTGAGACTCCTCTTTTTCTTTCCAGGAAAAGGAATTCTTTGCCCATTAGGCAGAGTAATTAAAAAGGTAAGGAAATGCAATTCCCTGGTGTGCCATCACAAAATTACCGTAGGGCTGTTTGCCACCTGGGAGGGGAGTAGACATCTCCATTCTCAGGAGAAATATTTGCTCTTTTTCTTCACTGACACATCTCTGCATTTGCCCCAGCTCTGTCATGTGGACAATGATCAAGTTGGATCAGACTGATAAATCCTATGCAGCAGAGCATGGCTCCAGCCAGTGGTCCCAGTCCGGAGCAGGTGCAGAGTCAAAAGATGCACATCTTAAAGGGTATCTCACAGATCAGCAGTCTGAGCGACCCATGGCCACGTCACCCACTCTGGGGAGAAATCTGCTGTGATGGGTCTCAGGAGTGTCAGTCTTAAAGACTGCCCAGGCTTTGGCTTGGGCATTGGTGGATACCTCTGGGGACCTGTGGTTTAACACAGATGAGATGAAGGTGTTGGGCTGTGGCAGGCAGCGCTCTGTGTTACAGCCTGTCTCATACTCTTGTCTGTGCAGGCAGCTCTGGTGGCATGAGCTCCCCATGCAGTTGGGAACATACAGCAGCCTCTGTCCTGTGTGCTTTTGATCTCCACAGTTAGAGGTGGCCAGGCAGGAGATCAGTCATTCCAGCTTCTAAGCAGCGACACAGGAAATGAGATTAGTGTAGGAGCAAACAAGATGGGGAGATGACCCCTGTTTAGTGATGACAAATGCTGGGACCCCTCTGTGTGCTGTAACAGTGACCATTGCTGAGGTCCTGTCCTGTTCAGCAGACTAAGAGGAAAACAGGAGGCCTAGGAGGGTTGTGTGAGCCTTTTCTTTCTGCAGTCCCTTCACCTCCCAGCTTTGGCTTGCAGATGTTTCATGCTCTTTGGATGTGACTTTCTGATGTTCATTTATTTTAAGGCTTTGCTTTCATTTTTGTTTTCCTCAAAGCAGGAACTCTACATCAGATTTCTCAGTCTTTGACTCGCAGGGGCTTGAGCTTAGGGATCATCTATGCTCCTGCCATGTCCTGGGTTCCCAGCTTCTCTTCATGCTCTCTGCAAGTATTCAGCCAAACCCAGGGCTCTGCTGGCCTTTAGCCTGGCTGGGCTACCTTCGTGACCCTGCTTGCTCTATGGACAACCAATAAATTCTTGTGGTTTAGAGGGGGCTACCTACCCCACTACAAGTCCTGCCGTGTTCCCTCATTGCACCTGTGGGGTTACATTCCACTGTAGGGAGCTCATTGCGCCTTGTTCAGGGGAGGTTGTGATGGATGTGCTCAAGCACCCCAACCAACAGCACTTTGGTACAGGATCCAAATAATGGAAGGGCCTCAGTTGTAGCCGGGCTAAGAACTCCTCTAGGAAAGAGAACAAAGACAACGGGGGGTACAAAGACATCTGGAGCCTCCCCTGTTTGTCAGGAGCACTGAGAGATGATGAAGAGTGG
>VXBP01001777.1:116731-135863 GCA_013400115.1 Rhinopomastus cyanomelas | reverse complement strand
TGTTTAATAAACATTCATTCTTGGTTCATTCTGGGTCATTTTGGTCTGTGTTGTTTTGTCTTCGGTTATTCCTGGGCTTTTTCAAGATCATATTGGTCTGAGTGTGAAAATCCTGTTAGATCTTCCACACAAACATCCTCTCAGTTAACCCTGACAGAGAGCAAGTAATTTATAGCTCACCGACATTTCTTTATGTGGAACTGTCCGTAGGTTTCAAGATTCAAAATAGTGGCCTTCTATTTGGCTGTTGTTTTGGTTTTTTTCTTTAGGTCAAAGTCAGAGTGGTGGACATAGTCCTGGTGGTGGCAAGAAGGATGATGGTGTTTGGCATTTCAATGCTTTGAGAGACGAGTGAATGTTGTAACGGACTCTTCTTATGTGGCTGGTTTGGTGCAGTGTTTAGAGAATAAAGCAGTTTTGGGGAACATGTCAAATGAAAAATTATTTGGGATTTTGAAAATGCTATAGGTTATAATTCAAAGACGTCAGCATATCTATTATGTTTTGTATATAAAAAGTCATACCACATTGCTGGTATTTCTTGCAGAAGGCAATGCTGGAACTGATGGACTGGTTGTGGGTGTTGCAGTCGCCCCCCTACCCCAACCAAAATCTCAGACAGCAAGCTATTGCTTCTCACACATTTTTTTCATCAAGGATACCACACCCTCTGACAACAGTTTCATCTGACCCGTGCAGAAACCGGATCCATCGTTGCTGCCCACCCTGATTGCCAAGGACAGCATGTCTCCCACTGGTATGGTGTTAACCCACGTGGCCTACAGGTGCTGCAGATTTGGCAAATGGACATCACACATATCCCTGAGTTTGAGTACCAAAAATATCCATGCTGACTACTCCCAATAGCATGAGCACAGTTCTCAGAAAGCCTGGAAAATTCATGTGCCTTGGGCTAATGGGTATCTGTTGGGCTTCTTTGACCCTAAGTCAAAGGCAGTTCTTTTGACATGAATCATTTTGCACAGACATACTCAGAATCTCATGATTTATCAAAAACAATGTTTATTGGCAATTATGCAGAGGGAATCATGTTCCCCAAAGGAATGGTCTCTCTCCAAGAGGCAGCAGTGGATGCTGTCCAGGTGACAAAAAGAGTCTCTGTTGTAAGCCTGGAATGGCCTTTTCAGCTGCATCAGCTGTCTGCCCAGAGTGGGCTTTTGCAGTGGAGGAAAGGTGCAGCAGCAGTTCCCACCGCCCACTTGAGCAATGTCTTCTCCATAATGTCCTATGTGTGCAGTCCTGTGGAGCCAACCTTTGGAAACCAAGGGTTATATCATCAAGCAAGTTCTCATAGCCAAAGAAGAAGTGGTTGAGGCATTTTTCCTCAATACAGCAGTGCAGGTAGTGCATGATATCCTCCAGCCGTAGCAGGAAGTCCCCACTGTACCAGTGGGGACTCCTGTCTCAGCTCCAGGGGGGAAGAGAGGGCACCCCAGCGTACCACAAATTTACCAAAATGCTGAAGCTGCGCTGTGGGGGGTGCTTGCTTCCAAGGTCGCCCACGGCGAGAGCAAGCACTACATATTTCTTCGTTTTCCTTTTTTTCCTGGTTCCTTGACCAAAGCAAACTGCCCGCTCTGCTTTTTTATAGGCTGACCCCAACATACACATTCGGAGCAGGTCCGGGACCAGTGACACCTTCCCCCAGGACAAGTTCCCTGTGGGGGAGGGGTCCTCCAAAGCAAAACAACTCCTTTTCTTTTCTTCTTCATGAAAGCATAAGTGCTGCACATTTGAAAATGCTAGCAATTTTCAAACTACAACACAGTGTGAAAGGGGCACAGTGGTCAGGAGGTGCATCACAACAATCTTGATTGTATGTTCGGAAAAGCCAGTGTCCGAGAACATGAAACTGGGGATGCACAGGCATTTGAGGGGGCAGCTGCCATGTGGTACCAGTCTGGCCACATGCATGAAGAACTTCATTTCTGCCACTGCAAAGCTTTATGCCCATGTTGTGCTTGAGGTGGAGGCAGAGGCTGCAGAGGATGTGGGGTATGACCTATAAACTTTCCGAAAGCAAGGTAGTGCTTGGAATTTCAAAGCAGGTCAAGATCCCACACAACCCCCACCCAGGGCCTGTGTTTCTGCCCTGATCATCATTCAGCCCAGCTTTCCCAAATCTGCAGCCACCATTGTCCAGGGCCGTACTGGAGCAGCCTTGCACAGCCACACTGAGGCTGTGTCCAGAAGGCTGCGACCATTGTAGGGGGAGTGGCCAGAGCTTTCAGCAGTTCTTCCCCACAAACCACCACACAAAGTGGCAAAACTAACTGTCAAAATTAACACACAAAAATAACTGCCCCACAGACTGTCCCACAAGCCGCCCCATGCTCTGCTGTGACCCATGACGGCCTGTTCACACCTCCCTCCGCTGCCCTGGCAGTGCCCAGGCTTCATCAGCTGCTGCCACCAGAGCTGCCAGCTCCTGCCGGGTCTTTCTGCTCCCTGGGCAGTTTCTGCCTCCAGACAGCCCCTGTAGGCAGAGATCTAATGCTCTGCTGCTTTTTGCCTGGCCTGTGCTATCTCCTTGACCCTGGAGGACAGGCTGCAGTCCACTCAGAGCTGGGGCCGGGAGAGACAGGCAGCATGAGCTGGCCCCAACTAGGCCTGCTGCCCAAATGGGCAAGAGTAGATGTTCCTACTCTGGCTGTTCCAATGACTCATTACTCTTTCTGTAATGAATTTCTTCCTAATATACAATGCAAACCTCCCCTGCCTCAATTTCTGACCATTTCCCCTGGTTTTGTCATTAGTTACTAAGGAAAAGAGATCAGCATCCACCTCTCTACAGCCTCCTTTCAGGTAATTGTAGAGGGCAATGAATGAGGTCCCCCTTCAGCCTCTTGTTCTCAAAACTAAACCTACCCAGCTCCCTCAGTCTCTCTTCACACAGCTTGTTCTCCAAACCCCTCATGAGCTTCATAGCTCTCCTCTGGACATGTTCCAGCATCACAATGTCTTTCCTGCCATGAGGCACCCAGAACTGAATGCAGTACGCAAAGTGAGGCCTCACAAGAGCCCAGTACAAGGGCACAGTAACTTCCCTTCCACTGGTGCTGACCACTCTACTCCTGACACAAGCCAGGATCCTGTTGGCCTTGGCAACCTGGGCGCACTGCCCATATTAACTCATATTAAGCCGGCTGTCTACCAGCATCCAAGATATTGTATGATGGGTCACTCCTCGCACATTAGAACAACTTGTAGAATCACAGCATTATATGTGTTGGCAAAGACCTTTAAAATCATTGAGTCCAACCATTAACCTAACTGTACCAAGCCCACCGGAAAATCACATCCCTAAGCTCTAGATCTACACAACTTAGTGGTTACTAAAGATTTGCAGGAAGGGATGAAGATATAGACAGAAAAAATGATGTGTACTGCCTATCCCAGGGCTAGAGGAAGACAAAGGTCACCAGTCTTCTGATGGCTTTTTTGCAGTCAAAGGCTTCTGGAGATACAAGCACAAAGAGCAAACCTGCTGTCTTGGAGACAGGGCTAGAAAGAATCCCAGCTTAACAGATTTATACTTGAGGAAAAAGCACAAGAAAAATTAGGTTTCCTTGCACCTTACCCTAATCAAACCACTGCAACAGAAGTCAATATCAAAATTCTTACCATCTTTTATGAGTTCCATGTTTTCCCCAGCTATTTTCCCCTCAGATGTATTGAGGAAAGAACTCACCTGTGTTATCTTCATGTTGTCTGCTGCACAGAGGAAGAAATGCTGCATTTGTACATATAAAAGTATTTCACTTGCCTCACAGGGCTATCAGTCTGAGAGACACAAAAAGGTGAAACCATAGATGCCATATATTTGTTAAAAAGAGGTTAAATCTAGGAAGAAACCCTGTAGCTCCAAAAGAAGAGAAAGGAAACATCACATATCCTGTTTCTGCAACCCCCTTTCCAGTAACTCTAAAGAAAGTCCTGAAACCTTTAAAGGTTTGCAAAGCTACTTACCTTCATTCATAGCTTTCCTGTTTCCCTTGGAGGTCAAACAGATTTATGTGTGAAAGGACAACTTGCACTTGACAGAGTGAAGCCATCTGCCACTTCTTGTTTACGCCAGTTCTGCAAAGATAATTCCAGGCTGTCTGCCCTTTCTTGCATTTTCACTTAATAAAAACTCAGAGGCTTGAAGAGCAGAACAGGCCGCACATCAGCTCTGAGGTCAGATCTAGTTGCTCAGGTTTTTACCCAACTTTGTGTTAGAAAATCTCCAAGGATGAAAATTGTGTAACCTCTCAGACTCTTGGGTTCTTTCCTCAGAGCTGGTCTCCAGACAGTCGGTCCTCAGCATGAATCCTTGTTCTACTTTTACTCGAGCATGGCACTGCATTGGTCCTTGTCAAATTTCATAGAACTCTTATTGGCCATTCCTCCAGCCTTAAGAGAGGACAGCCCTGCCTGCTAACAGATTGCCTATTCCTCTCAACTTGCTGTTACTTGCAGACTTGATGGGAGTCCATTCTGCCACATCCTCAAGGTCACTGATGAAGATCTTTAACAGGACAGACCTCAGGACAGACCCCTGTACTCCACTACACCAAGCCAATTAAAACCAACTTACCATTAAGCTCTGAATAGATTTTGTATTTTTATCTGGATGAGAGAACTGAGTGTAGCTCAGTAAGTCTGCAGATAACACCAGCCTGGGCAGGAGTGTTAATCCACTTGAGGGCACAAAGGCTCTACAGAGAGATCTGGATGGGCTGTATGGATGAAGTGAGGCCAGTTGTATGAGATTCAATAAGGCCAGTGGTGGGTTCTGCACTTGGATCATAACAACTCTATGCAATGCTCCAGGCTTGGGGAAGAGCAGCTGAAAGCCTGACCAACAGAAAAAGACCTGAGGGCATTGGTAGATATTTGGCTGAATAGGAGCCAGCTGTGTGCCTGGTGGTCAAAAGGCAAACAGCATCCTTACTTGTATCATAAATAGTGTAGCCAGCAGGAATAGGGAAATTATTATCCTGCTGTAGAAACATAGAATCATAGAATCATCATGGATTGGAAGGGACCTTGAAAGATCATCTAGTCCAATCTCCCTGACACAGCAGGATCACCTAGACCAAGTCACACAGGAACACATCTTAGGCCTTGAACATCTCCTCGAAGGAGACTCCACAACCTCCCTGGGCAACCTGTTCACAGTTCCTCACTGTGAAGAAGTTCCTTCTCAGGTTGATGTGGAACCTCCTATGTTCCAGCTTACAACCATTGCCCGTCGTCCTATCACTACATGACACTGAGAATAGCCCAGTTCCATCCTCCTGACACCCACCCCTCAAATATTTGTAGACATTAATGAGGTCACCCCTCAGTCTCCTCTTCTCCAAGCTAAAGAGACCCAGCTCCCTCAGCCACTCCTCAGAAGGGAGGTGCTCCACCTCCATCATGTNGCACCGATCCCTGGGGCACTCCACTAGATACAGGCCTCCAACTAGATTCTGTCCCACTGACCACCACTCTCTGACTTCTACCCTGTAGCCAGTTTACTATCCACCTCACTACCTGAAAATCTAGACCACACTGCCTCAGTTTGGCTGCGAGGATGCTGTGAGAGACTGTGTCAAAAGCCTTACTTAAGTCTAGATAGACCACATCTACTGCTCTGCCCTCATCCATCCACCTGGTTATGCCCTCATAAAAGGCTAACATTTGCTATCCTCCAGTCCCTAGGCACCTCTCCTGTTCCCCAGGACCTAGCAAAGATGATGGAGAGTGGCCTAGCAATGACTTCCGCCATCTCCCTTAGCACACGCGGGTGCATCCCGTCTGGGCCCATGGGTTTGTGCACATCCACTTTGATCAACTTATCCCTAACCCAGTCCTCATCAACCAAGACAGACTCCTCTCTTGCCTCAACCTCCTCTGCAGTCTGGCACTTAATATCAAGACAACCTCCAGAAGTATAGACAGAGGCAAAGAAAATGTTGAGTACCTCTGCCTTCTCTGCATCCTCTGTCTCCAGGGCACCCACCTCATTCAGCAGGGGGTCTACGTTGCCTCTAGCATTAGTTTTACCTGCTATGTATTTGAAGAAACCCTTTTTGTTGCCCTTCACCTCTCTTGCAAGGTTTAATTCCAAGGAGGCCTTGGCTTTTCTAGTTGCATCTCTACATTCTCTCACCAGAGCCTTATAATCACCCCAAGTGGCCACCCCCTCCTTCCATGACCTATAGGATTTCTTCTTCTTCCTGTTCAGTTTGACTAGTAGTTCCCTGGTTAACCACACGGGTCATTTGGCTGCCTTCTTTGACTGTACTCAGCACTGGGGAGTCTTCAAAGAAGGGAAATGAAGCTTGTGAAGGCTTTACAGCACAAATTTTATGAGGAGTGGCTGAGGGAACTGGGGGTGTTTAGTCTGGAGAAAAGGAGTCTCAGTTTCTACAAGTACCAGAAGGGAGGTTGCAGCAAGGTGGAGGTTGTCTGTCCTAGATGTGACAGATGTGTGACAGGACAAGAGGAAACAACCTCAAGTTGCACCAGGAAAGGTTTAGGTTGGATATTAGGAACAATTTCTTCCTCAAAAGGACTGTCAAGCCCTGGCACAGGCTGCCCAGGACAGTGGTTATGTCACTGTCTCTTGAGGTTTTTAAAAGATGTGCAGATGTGGCACTTGGGGATGTGGTTTAGTGGTGGACTTGGCAGTGCTGGATGGTGATTCTATTATTCTACAGATCTGACAGCATAATCATTTTTTAATCTATTTAATTGTGCATCCAGCAACACTGTAATGTCCTCTTTTGGATACAAAGCATAGTACATGTTGGTAGAAGAGCTTTTCATGACCTGGAACATCTGCAATCTGTAGCTGTTTGCTTCTGTGTCCAAGATTTTGCTGCAAGCCATTATGGCCGTGCAGATCCCTGTGATCCTGCCCTGAGCTGCAAGTGGATAAATGCAGCCCAGGAGAGCAGCCCATCTGCATATTCCTGAAGCTGCTCCTGAATACAAGACAAATAGTGGCTGCTGGTATCATTGGACTTGCCCTGCAGTTGGAGTTAGTTAGCAGGATGCAGAAGAGGGAAAATACTGTTTTTCTAAGCAAGCTCCCCTGTGGGCCCTTTGCAGACTACCCTCACCTGTCCCCAGAGCCACTTGAGCAGGAGATGGCCACTGGCCAGCTCCTCACATCCTGACCCACTTTTCCTGAGAACTCAACAAGGCAGAGTTTCACAGACAAGAGGAAATCCCTAAACAGCATGCAGCCTAGAGAGTGGAAAGTTTTTTTTGGGAGGGTTGGGTTTGGGTTTTTTCCCAACTTCTCCATGAATGTATTTGCAACTCACTGTCCCAGAGGAAACTGGAGCTGGGAGAACTTTTCCTGCTGGGAAGGCTTCCTAGGAACTCGAGGATTTACCAATCGCCACCTTTTGTTCCCTGTCGCTTGCTGTGCCCCACCAAAGGCCATGTGCAGCAGCAAGCTGCAGACGGGTCTGCTGGGGGTTGGCTACTTCATTTACCTACTAGTGGGTGCAGCTGTGTTCCAGGCACTGGAAAGGTCTGCTGAGAAGCAGGAGAAAATAGCAGTTGCCCAGATGAAGGAGGCTTTTTTGCAGAACTTCACCCACCTCACAGTAGCAGAGATGGAGCAATTTATGAAGGTAAGTACCAGCCCTGCCAAAGTTCTTTCTCCCTCCTGTTCTCATACCAGATGATGTTTCCTACTCAGCCCTGCTTCACAGATAATTTTCACTGTATTCTGACAGATAGGGTCATTGGGAGTAATTTAGCAAACCCTGCTGAGCAGGCAGATCACATTGGCAGTAAATACTGTTTGTTAAGCTTGACGAAACCTTGTGTTAGCTTTTAACAGTACCCATCTCATGGTATCCTGTTACTTTGGGGTCTTGCTTCCTCCTAATTCAGCTTTCAGTGCAGCTGTGCCTGTTCACAGTGATTGGCAGGGCAGGAAAAATGAGGCTGGTTGAAATGAATGGTCAAGACTACCACAATAGGTCTGACATAGCCTGTTGGTTGAGAAAAAGAAGTCCAAATCACTACAGGAAGGGTGGCATTGTCCAGGCTTAAATTTGGAGATTTTAAAGGAACAAAACAGGTAGCTTGGCCAAGGAAGGTGTTTCTGGTCATGGCACAGTAAGCTGAGAATAAATACAGTTGTCTATTCATGTTTGGTATTTCCTAGCTCTGTCTGCTACAATGCAGAAGAAAATTAGGTGTGCAAATAGCCTTGCTGTAAGTATTTTTGCATGGGAAATTGATGGAGCTCTATGGGCCAGTCGTAAACTAGGCAAAGGTAAGGGTAAGGAAAGGAGGGGAAGAGCTGGTATTTCTAGCCCCCAGATCATGCATGCACCTTCTTCACCTTGGATTTTTTTTTTAAGTAGGGGAGTTTATAGAGAAAAAAAAAATTTTCAAGACCCTGAAATATTTGTGCAAGAGTTGTGGAATGATATCTGTTAGCCTTGATTTTCTGGGACACCAGCAAAATAGGTTATGAGGGAGGAAATGAGGGGTAAGACTTTTCTGGTGCCGCTTCCTGCAGCTTGTATCTTGCCTCTGGCAGACCTCAATCCTGCATTTTATCTAAGCTGTTTCTGTAGAAACCTACCTGCCTTCCAAACACCCAGCCCAGTGTTCTCTGTTTGCTAAAGGTAGGAACAGCTGGATATTATTTGGGTTTTTAATTTTTTTAATAATTTTATTAACAGCACTTAGAATTTAAACAAGGAAGAAGGGAAGAGTCAGAAAATGCATAACATGAGAGATGATAGAGCTGAAGGGGCTTGGGACAAACATCTATTCAAACCCTCTGCAGCAGGGCAGTCTCAATTCAACCCAAACCATCTCTGAGAGATGTTCATCTAAGCTGATCTCAAAGGCCACATTGCACATACGTGCATGTGTTCATGTAAGCAGTTAGGAGAAGAGCGTATATATCAGGCTAAATTCTGATTGTGATCACAGCAAGGCTAACGCTTTGCAGACCAGTGAGCTTTCTCTGAATTCATATCTGTGGCACTAATGCAAATACAGTCTTAAAATTAAACTTCCTCTGTATGTTCTCACTGATGCCTTCTTGGAAGGGCTCAGGATCACTGCTCAGTGAACCTGTGTACAGGTGGGAGATTAGGTCCTAGATCCACCACTGTTTTCTCAAGAGGAAACTCAAAACTAGCAGTCAGACACCTCATCACTTAAGCCAGTGGGACATCTTGCTCTGCCACATTCTAGTTATCTGTAAGATCATTTTTACAAAGTGCTTAGCCGAAATAAATCCAAGTCCTTGATGATGCTAAAGGAAACTACTTGTACTGACGCTCACTAGTGAGCACAGAGAGCAGGAACACCAGCTGGCTGCTACCTAACCTTGGATGTAAAGGTGTGAATAGTATGAGTGGCATTCACGGGAAAGGAGCTGCAGTCAGTGAAGTCTGTAGTATTCTTGCAGCAAGCAGTTCAGAAAAGCAGCCCCGTTGATACCAAACTTTGCTTTTCCTCCCAGAACCTCACTGAAGCCATTCAGAATGGAGTGTACCCTGTTGGAAATGAATTGCAGATTGAAGACAGCAACTGGGATTTCAGTAACTCCTTTTTCTTTGCAGGCACGGTTGTCTCCACAATAGGTAGGTCTAATGCTTTCCATGTACACGTGCTCACATGTGTGGAGTTCATTACATCTGGTTATTAGGACCTGAGAGGATACCTTCAATAATACAAACTGCAGCTCTTCATTGTCATAGACAGTCAGCAGCAGCGAACTTAGCCCTTGGTTCATTGCTTTGGCTTGTAAGGTATCAGTCGCCCTTCACATTTCCTGCGTCTTTCTTCCTTTTGAGCCATCTCTTTTATATTCACTCTGCTGCCAGTTGTGGGTGGGAGATAAACCTAACTTTCCAGGTCTTGATTCTAGAGTCAAATAGTCTTTAAATAAGATGGTGTTGTGTAGCATAAAAGAACAGTAGGAAAGAAAAGGAGTCACTCAACCTGTGTTGAGATGTTGGTGCACATATTGGATTAGAAACACACCAGGAGGAGAAAAAAAATGGGAAGGGGGCATTACAGCAAGTAGTAAAAGAAAAGAGCAGCCACTAACTGGCACTAGACTCTAATTCACAGAAAGGCAAACAAGTCCCATGGCAAGCACAGAAGCCTTACAATTAATAGCTAAACAGAGATAACGGCTATGAATTTGATCACATTCCAGTGAAATCTCTTGATATTGCAAACCTGTCAAGTGTGAACTCTTCTCAGAAATAACTAAAACATCCCTGTGTTCTCAACACTGTTTCCAGCACAAATCAAAAACAGCCCCATTTGAGAAGGAACTTGTTCACACTGAGGGTGACAGAGCACTGGAACAGGCTGCCCAGGGGCGTTGTGGAGTCTTCTTCACTGCAGAAGTTTAAGACTTGCCTGGATGTGTTCCTGTGTGATTTGGTCTAGGTGATCCTGCTGTGTCAGGGGGATTGGACTAGATGATCTTTCGAGGTCCCTTCCGATCCCTAATGATTCTATGGTTCTACTGTGAAGAAATCTTAACTCTTCCCACCAAAAACCAACAAAGGGAGACAGGTTGTCCAGGAAAGGTGTAACTTTGCCTGTTTCTGTGCACCCTCACTTCAGAGTTCTGTTGTGTAGGCAAATCAGGTACTTCCAGTCATTTTTGCCAGATTTTGTCATGAAAATGGATTATTTCTATGACAGGGAGCATGACGGCTTAAGCATTTAGGGTGCTAGTAAGCAGTAAATCACTCACTTGCTTTATTTGTCTTTTCCCCTGAAGAAAACATTGCATTTTCCAAGTAATGAATGCCTTCAGATGAACTATGCTTGGGAAAGTGCTTTTTCTCAGGGTTACTGATAGTGTAAGGATATACAGAAGTACAGGATCCTTGTGGGGATGGACTTCATGAGGTCTAAGAGGAAGAATGTCTCCAGGCCATTAAAGGACATATATGGAGTTCTGCAGCTGTTGTTCCACTGCTTACAGTTCTCTTTTAATAGAACTTTAAGATAAATACCTCTCTGGCATGAATAAATGAGCCACCAGTAAGGTCTGGACTAATTAGCATGTCTATTCTAATATGCACTGCACTGCCTCCAGGACTGGAGCCAGTGTCTGGACATACCAACTTAATGACATTTATCCAGGGAGGTCACTAACACACAGGCAGATAGACGAGAAGCTAGAGAAGGCTGTACTTGATTCTGACATGGCAAACAGCCTGTGACTGCAGTCTTGATGTCTTCCAGGTCCCCAGACTTCTGTTTTCTGTCTTTCCATGTATTTGTCACAGCACAGAGCATGTTTTCCATAACTACTTTTAGATTGTGCTTCCATTCCACTGAGACTGGGATGAGAGCACACAGTACTCTCTGCAGCCCTCGAATCACAAAGAGTGAATCACTTTAGCTGCCTACTGTCTTTCTCAGAGAATAAAGATGTGCATGTGGACTGAGAAGTGCTACCCACATCTTTTGGGGTTAAAGACAGTCCAGGATGGGGTAGGTGTGAATGTGACCATGGACTGCTCCTGTTCTCTGGAATATTTCCTCTGACCAATCTTTTTCTCATAGGTTATGGCACACTACATCCTAAAACTGCTGGGGGCCAGATCTTCTGTGTCTTTTTTGCTCTGTTTGGAATTCCTTTGAATATTGTTTTTCTGCACCGTGTTGGTAAGATGCTCTCACTGCTGTGTAAAAAGCTTGGAAAATTCCTGTATGAAAAAGGAATGAGAAAGGTAATTGGTTTCACTTACTCAGGCACAGTTATATGCTCATTTCCAGTCTTTTTGTTAGGACATATGCTGGCATTATCTTCTACTATACTTGTTCTCATGCTGTGTTAGACTTGTTAGGAGAGGGACAGAGAGATTCCTGTGTTGCAGTGCTAAACCAACAAGGCAGCCACAGACGGGGTGTTCAAAGAAAGGGATGCATTTTACTCACCCATTTCAATGGCTGACATACAGCCTCCTTCAGCAACCAACGGAGACAGTGTGCACCTGTTCCCACTTCTCCAGGCACTTATCTCAGGAGTTAGCACCAAGGAAGTACCTGTCTCCTTTATAACAAGAAAAGATAGAGATGATTAAGCATCTCATCTTGAGGCAGCAAAAAGCCTGTGAGCTATAAAAACCTGTAAAAAGTAGATGAGCTGTAGGGGTTTCAGTTGATATGGATTTAATGCCTATTGTGTCACCCCTACTTATTCACTATACAGTCCTTTAATCCCTCTCCTCCCTTGACTTTGACAGAAAGGAAACATCAGGCTGAAGTTGCCCTTTTGAGTGCAGTTGCTGAAAGGTGAGGTGGCATCTGCAAAGAGCTAGAGACAAGATGTGTCTGCCTTGGTTATGCCCCAAGTTATTTGGAGGTCCTTCTCTCACCACTGCTGAGGAAGTGAGAATAGCTTTTCTGTGCCTCCTTCTGTAATTCTCTTCCAGGACAAGGTATGAATACTACAGACAACCTTTTTGAAGTTGCTAAATTTCTCCCCATCGTTGGCAAACTTAAGTAGAACCTTTGACAGTGACTTGATCAGGCAAGCTCATGCAAAATGCACGAAGGCATGAAAATTCATCCAACAGTCACCATTAATTTCCAGACAATCTAGACTTGTAAGAATCTGTAAATTAAGATCTATCTGGCTGATAGATCTTAATATATAACAAGTAATTTTCTCCAGTCAAAACTTCTGGTTCAAAAGTCATTGTCCAGGCACATCTCCATCAGGAGCTCATTTGTTAAAGATATTCTACAGTTACTACTAATTACAGGTATGAGTCAAGCCAGTCAAGACTCTTGGAGATTAGAGGTTGATACAATCAGGTAAAAGTCTATATAAATAGTCTCTCAAGGCTATTGCAGACATGCAACACCTATAGTACATAGCTACCCTCTTCTTCAGAGTACAGCTACACTACTTTTAGAGGATAAGTACTCAGAACAAATCCTTCAGTTCTTGTGATGCTTGTAGGTGTTCCCAGAGAGCTGCTCATTTTGAATGACCACCATTACATATGGCCTGCTAGTGTGTCAAAACATAATTGAATTGGTTTCCTTCTTTTTCAGAAAAAGATCAAATTTCTGACCCTTTTGTTCTTCCTGGTTACGGGGATCCTTGTTTTTCTGTGCTTGCCATCACTCTTCTTCCAGATAACAGAGGGTTGGTCCTACAGTGAAGGAATTTACTTTGCTTTTATCACCCTCAGCACCATTGGCTTTGGAGATTATGTAGTAGGTAAGCCTGATTTCAGAGTTGACTGCCCAGGCCACCAATATACCATAGAGAGAAATCTTCTGAGTCTTTTGACTAATCTTTGCGTTGTATTGTTCTGGGACAAGTACTTCTTTGGGATTCCACACAGTGATAAAGCTACAAAATTGTCTAAATGTAATGAAATGTAGGGATTTGGGGTGCATAGAAATCAAGTATTTAGGGGAGGCAAAGGGAAGTCTAGGGGAGAATTCAAGAAGCCAAGGATGTACCAAAGGGAACAGCTTGTGACTGTGACAATATACAAAATAAAGCATGAGTTTACACAACAGACTGAAAGGGAGAAATCCCAGTCGCGGGATTCTCTATGAGAAATGAGGATTAAACATCACTGTAAAAGTAGCCTTCTCTAGGCCCCTATGCATCACTGGAAGCTCTCTGTCATCACAAGCCAGAGTTAAGGACTTCCCCTGAAGAAATCCTTTCTTTCTGTTCAAGCTGCATTTCAGTATGCTGGAGTGCTTTTGAAACTCTTACGTGGATCTGCTGACCAAAATAGGCTCTCCATAGAATAAGCTTCTAGAGGAAGTCCAAAATGATCACCAGGAGCCAAACCAATGTCCAAGAAGAAGCAATTGCACACCTGGATTCCATGGAGAATCAAAAATTTCTCTACAACAACCTATCCTATCAGCATCTTGCCAGCCAGAACTTCAGCTGTGGTATGAGAAGGAAGGTATCAACTAATACTAGAGCATCAATGCTGTCCCTACAGAGAACCTGGAAGCCTTGTGACATGCACCGCACAACAGGTCCTTGGCTCTCAAGCTTTGCAGAGATGTAAGAGGGACATCGGACACTGACTGGCAGCCTTGCTGTGTGGTTGAAAGATTTCTTATATCAGGCTGAGAATCAGGCTGTCGGGGAATCCATAAGCTTTTCAATATATTATCTGATACTCCCCAGTGACCTTAATTTCTCAGAGGCTACTAAAATGGATGGGTGATCCTATTGATATCCAGTTGACACCTTGCCTTCCATGAGTTAAGTGACTGTAATGACCTTGCAGCCTAGCTGCTGGTTGATTCATGTGATGGCAATGAACGAATTAGGACACATTTCCCCAAGTGATCCCAGCCAGCTAACTTCTTCCACTTGCTACAAAGCACAGCAAACAATCATCCCCTGAAATTCCTCTCCTCAGTAATCCAGAGTAAGATTCTTTGTCTCCAACAGTGGTTAAGCAGTGCTACCATAAACATCTCACTGAACTCGAGCATCAGCAAAGAATCTGCATCACTCAGCAAGAGCTTCTTTGCTGACTGTTTTGTCCAGATGAGGCCAATCTTGTGCAGTGGATGACAATAAGGCACAGGCATTCCTTCCCTAACCATCTGTAGGACTGACAGCCCTGGCTTGCATGAAACTGAGCACCTTGAACTTCAGTGATGTGCAATATGGGAAGGTAGAGAGTGGCTGGTGCAATGCGGGATGAAAATTGACTATTAGACTGGTACATTCTTGTCCCTTGACCAAATTGTGTGTTTTAGAATAACAATAATGAGTCACAGCCTGAAAGTCTCCCCTTCCATACCATCTTTGTGTATGGCAGAGGCAGCCATACTCTCCAATGAATACAGATAAAAAAGAACAAGTAGATAGGCCTCTTGGCTCTATGATTCATTAGGGCAACTTCACTGGAACTGAAATATTTATCTAAATTTTCCTGAAAGAACAGTGATAAAATGATGTTGAATGCCTCACATCTTCACAATTAAGCAATCAGAATTGATGACTGCTCGGAGTATTATGCATTTAGAATTGTTTGTGGATACACTGGCCAAGAGGAACAGGAGAAGCTTGAGTTTGTGAGCCTGTTAGCAATTCAGAACTGCTTTGTAGCTGTAGTACTTCAAGCATGAGATACAGCCTGTTTTGGGTAAAGAGCCGTTCTAGGAAGATGGCAATATCTGGAATTAACTCTGCCACATAGCAATACCTACATGTAAGTGATACTTCTAGAGTGAGACTCCTCTTGGGCTGTAAACCAAGTTTATGTCCTGCTGAAGTCTGGTTTTGAGTTAATTTTACAAAGATATTTCTAGTTTCTTTGCTAGCCCAAAATCACTAACTTAAGATAAGGACTCAAAAAGAGATGCTCTGTACCAAGGTTGGTGTCCCTTCTGCCCTAGCAGAAATAAACAGCTGTTCGGTGTCTATCCGTGAGGACAAATCAGCCCACTTGTGCCCCATTTCCAGAGCTCTTGAGTGATGTAATACAAAACCCCCACACTACAGGACTTGAGAAGAGTTGCCAGCATCCTAGCTCCTTCTTTCAGACCATAATGGGAAATAATTCAGCCTTTGAGTACTTGAAGGGGGCTACAGAAAAGCTGGAGAGGGACATTTTATCAGGAACTTTAGTACTTGGATAAGTGGGATCATTTCAAGCTAAAAGAGGGCAGATTTAGATTTGATCTTAGGAATAAATTCCTCACTGTGAGGGTGCTAACAGGTTGCCCAGGGAAGTTGTGACTGCTGCATCCCTGGAAGTGTTCAAGGCCAGCTTAGATGGGGCTCTGGGCAACCTGGTCTGGTGAGAGGTGTCCCTGCCCATGGCAGGAGGTTGGAGCTGGATGATCTCTGAGATCTCTTCCACCCTAAACCTTCTATGATAGATAGATTGATGCTATAATCCACCAGGTTTGTGGTGATCAAGCTGTCCATGGACACTGCTGTGTTATCTAATATGTAGAGGCATCCTTGATAGTGACTTACAGTGTTCAATAAGGGACTCATCTGTACCATGATGATAACGTTGTGCAGGATTATGTGCAGTAGGAGCAAATGCTCTCCTTGTGTCAGTGGTAGGTTGTTGATAGATGAAGAAACAAAATGACCACTGCAGAAGAGTGGGTGTGTGATACTGGCTGATGCAAAGAGGTTTGGACTGCATTAAATAGGCTTCAGTCCACTGTTTTTTAACACAGAAAGTTGTGTGCTTGGCATGTCTCGGTGAGTTTCCATCAGTCACCCAGTTTTGTAATGGAAGAAGCACCTGAATCTGTTCAAAAGTAAAGTACAAATTGCAGCTATTCTCTTCGTATGATCAAAGGCACCTGTAATTTAAAGCAAATATGTGTTAGTTTATAGTTTTATTTCAGATAAATACACAGAATGCCAATAACCTAGGTAGCAATAGTAATTTGATTACAGTAGCCCAATAGGCTCAGAGTTTTGTTGTGCTTTGGGACTTTGGCCACATTTGCAAGACAATATAACACAATTTTACACTATTTCCCATGCCATTGCATTTACCTGTAGCTGCAGAGGTAGGAATTGGATTGGTATGCTATAGGGGAAAAAAGATCCTGCTCTAGTACTAACTCACCTCATTCCCAGCGTATCTTTTTGTCTGGATAGAAAGTCTGTGCTATCATATGTCAGTTTATGCCAACAATGAGAGACTTGCCCACCCTTAACCTAATGCTGGGGAGGTGAGAAACTCCACTGCGACAAAAAAGTCCCTTTAGATTACTTAACATAAAATACATTGATGAATCCATTAGACTGGCCCACTGTACACAGGCAAAGCAATTTCAGCTTGTTAATTTTCTTCCTCTTTCCCTTTTTCTGTAGGTAAACAGCCTGGCAGGAATTATTTTTCCTATTACCGAACACTGGTGGCAATTTGGATTCTTTTTGGCCTTGCCTGGATTGCTCTCCTATTTAATTTATTGACAACCGTACTAGAAGACACTGAAAAAATAATTGTCAAGGATCTCCATCACATTGGAAAGCTGAGTAAGGACAATGAAGCAAGCCAACAAAGAAGATGCTGGCCTGCACAGTTTATTCCAGAAGAAGAACTGCAACCACCACGTGCTGGAGGGGATGCACAGAAACTGGAGCCATTAGTGGCAGACTCCGAACACACAAAAACCAAAAACAATGCTTTTTCTTGCAGCCAAACTATTGACATAACATATGAGAATTCTTCATTGGAGACTTGCTAGTGAATTATTCCAAAGAAAGTTCCATTGAGATGAGATTTCTCCTGCCCTTTGCTGAGATAAGACCTTGCAGAACTCAAGACTCATAATTACAGAAAATGAGATAGTAATGGGAAGAAATTTGCTCCTCAGTTTGCAGCCAGGTTGTTCTAAGAACCTAACAACTGCACTTGTTTTGCAAGGTAATTTTTAAGTTCTTCCACAAAAATGCAGAGCGTGGGGGCATGGTGGAGCTTGCTGGTTCTATTTGGAATTTGCTGCTTGCAAGAAATCTTACCTTTTCCTGGAACTGACATGCGCAAGCTTTTCTGAGGCATTGCATAGCACAGCACCTCTGGACAAAGATACAAGGTGTATAACCTAATAGATGCCTGATGTGAGCTGTTGTATTGGATAAACTACTAGGACCTGAAAGACATATTTAAAGGACAAGAGCTGGGCTCAGTTCAGATACACTAAACCAAATAATGGGCAAGGTTAGAAAAAGATTAGTGTGTTAGAAATTATTAATTCTACCTCTTTCTCTTTTATATAAGATGAATAAAGGCAATTTAACCACATTCCTGTGGCTTTGAAAAACCTCTCTGTTGGTGTTTCTAAAGAACATGCAAACCCATATCATTACTTCAGGTGTCATAATAATTTTACTGTATAAACATTTATAAGAACAGAGAGTGATTTAAACAGAGGAGTCCTAACTGCATTGGAGCCTTGCTGCTATGTTTGTACACTGTAGGAGCTATAAAGTAATTTTTAAAGAATTCTAAGGTAGTGTTCCAAGCATGAGTGTGGTCTGAGCAATCCAGCCTTACCTTCAACCAGGTGAAAAAAACTCCATCAAATCTGAGCGTGGTACTTCAGCTGTACCCCCTGGCATGCAGGACAGCTCTGGGTGAAGACCCTGTCCTCAGGTTCAGTCTATGCATCAGGTGCCTCGTGGCTCCCAAGACTGACAAAGCAGCTGTGGTAGGCACAGTCACAGAGCAGAGGAATCCTGTGAGTGTACACGGTTTCGCCAAAAGTTGGTCTAGTCCTATGTCCTGCCTCTGACCAGGCCTACTAGCATATGCCACCTGTAAGAATGAAGCAGCTCCTCCATGCTCCCACACTGGGGTGCAACGCTCTTCCAGGATTTGATGGAACATTTTGAGTCTTTCCAGGATTCAAAGACTACCCAAACAAGAGATGGGGTCTCTGTACTTCAAAGTCCACAAACTCGTCCAAATGCTGACCTCACATCAGCACCCATAGGATGCACCTAAGGCAGTCTGTAGGTTCATTACAGGAATCACCTTTTGATGGTGCTGAATGTGTTGTTTGACAATTTTTCACGATATCCTCAAGTCTCTCTTTTGTCAGAGAGTGAATAATTGTTCTCAGCTTACCCTCTGTATGTTAATTACAGCAAGACCAGCCCTTGCCTGAGCTACTCCTGTATGAAAAGAAGAATAAATTATGGTGATAAAGCAATTTTAGGCTGTAAAGATGCAATCAGCCTTGAAGTCAAATTCATAACTATTTCAGTCAAACAAACCTACATTTCTTGCCAAAGCAGCTCTGCTGGTTCAAGACCTGGCATGTAGACCTGACCAAATATGTACTTTCTTTCCCTTCCCAAATTATTTTCCAGTGTTGCACTCAACGCTGACTTCTCACCTAATATGTCTTGTTCTCAGTAAACTTTCTGAGGCAGCAGGAACAAGAACTCATCAAAATTGGGGCAAAGGGGTGGGGATATGACACAACACAGTCATCCTTGTGCAAGCCATGACCCATTTGCTGTCAAAAGGCAACACCACAGCCACAAAGAAAGAATCTGGATTCTTCTGAGCAGGGATCTCCCCTCTTGCCAAGCATTGACTTACATTATTATTTTATTTTGCTGGCATAATTTTTT
>VXBP01001777.1:0-107438 GCA_013400115.1 Rhinopomastus cyanomelas | reverse complement strand
CCCAGCTCTTGTAGGGCACATTGGTGAGATGACCTCCAAGGTCCAGCTTGTTCATCCTAACAGCAGAGCTTGCACACAGAGAAGTCTGAGCAGGACTGGGGTGACTGGAAGGATCATGACATGGAAGATTAATGGATCTCTTCCAGCCATAGGTTGTCAGTTATGTCAAGCACTGCTAATGTGGGATGTTGTCCCAAGACCTCTTTTAACACAATGACGAAGCTTTTTTAAAGTCCTCTGTGTAAAAGGCATAATCCTTGTATGCCAATGGATCATATCCTCGAGATCCCTAGAGTGTGAGGCAAATGTGGAAAGAAAGGGAAAGGAAATCCCTTATTTCATAATGGTGCAAACAGACATGTCAGGAGAATTACATCAACATGCAGCACACGTGAAATTTAATACTCTTCCTAATGCATTTAGATGAGGCAAAATGCAAAGTCTATACTGCCTCTGGGAATAATTTTGGTAGGAAGCTTTCACCAAGAGGAACCAAGGACTTTCTACTTACTCTGGAATTTGAGCCTTTGTTTTCAAAGCCTTCCTGAGAGACTTCAAAATCAAGTTTGTTAAGTGTACCGTACTCTTTGAAGATCTGTCTTCCAGAATGAAAGACCAGTGCTCTTCCCAGCAATGCTGGTGTAAATGAAGAGTACCATGCTTGAGAATCAGCAAACATTCATGGAGTCACAACCAGCAAAAGTGGACAGGCTCATCCTTTGCGCTGCAGAAAGCCAGGACATGCGAACACACACTGCTCTTATCCTTTGCTCAGGTGCCAACTGGCATTGCTGCAAGGGTGAATCAGAGCTGCATGGATTTCCATCAGCTTTGAGAGCTCATAAGGCCCTCAAAAGCTTAGACATGCAAGCAATACTTGCTATGGACACCTTGCAGACAGGAGGAGCATGGGGTCTTCTGGCTGATTTCCCTCCAACCTCCTCCCACCCCATCAGAATCCCTATATTAGATATGGGATTGAGCAAAGGGTACAGCTCAGATGTGGCTTGAATTCAGACAAGTGACTTGAAGTGATGATTTCACCCCCCACCAGGCTGCAGATGATCGATGTATTATGCATGGAAATAGTGCCAGGCACAGATGGGCTGGGAGTAGAAGGTGTGAGCTTATAATGACAGCAGTCAAGCTCTGCTAGGAAAGACTCTACAACATGATTGCATGTTGGGCAGGAAAAGGATACAACACGCATGAGAGACTAGCCGTGGATTAAAGGGCCAAACAGTTTAATTACCACTAAAATTGAGATTTATGCAGGCATTTCAGGGGCATGGCTGCCAGAGATTAGCCTTGATGATTCAAGGAAGTGTCTTCCCATCCTGTATTCTTGAATAACCACGGCGAGATGAGTGAAATACTTATTTGGGTTTTAAAAACTGAAGAAAGGGAATCCAAACTGGTGACATAGTGCTGCGTCAGACATTGCCTCCAGCAGGATCCTGGCTCATGCTCAGCACAGTTCTGAGAACTTGGCACCAGATCCAAAGCTGAAACAAACAGGAATTTCTCCATGGATGCTTCTAAGGTTTGGATCCAAGCCCTTGGAGACCGGCATGCATGGCCTGAAGAAACAGTGGCAGTTTGGATGGGCAACACGTCACTCACTGGGAGCCAGGTGGGTACATCCTCCAGCAGGAGGATGACTCAAGACAGTTCTGGCACCCTCTGCCAAAGGACCTGGTGCTGCAAGAAGGATCTTAGCAAGTGTGTGATCCATAAAGAGCCATAAGAAAGCAGGGGTGGTCCAAATAAAAGGCCTTGTTCAGTCTTGGAGAACTCTGGAGATCATCACAAGATCAGATGCTTAAACTAAGCTGCTTTCCTTCCACAATCAAATCATGGGAAAGGAATACTTTGTTCCTCACATAGCTTCTTTGAAGAAGCTCCAGCCTTGGAGCACGCACCTGACAGCTGGCAAGTTCTCATTGGCTTTGCCAAATCTGACCAGAGCTGATCCCTGATGCAAAAAAATGTCACCAGAGGCTGCAAAATGCTGGTCCAGAGCATCACCAGGCAAAGCCAGTCAAGACTTGCTGGTGACTTGCAATGCCTTTGCCATTGCCAGGCTCTGTGGGAGTCTGACCCTACACAAAAAGATCCTTGCATGCAGTAACTGATATAAAAGCAAGGGCCAGTGTGTGCATTAGGGGACTGGAGTAGCCCAGCACTCATGATGGTTCTTGATGGGACATGTCACATCGTGCCCTACTAGCCACTAGCCTGGGGTGTCTCTGCTTCCCCTCATCTCAGCTCAGCAAGCCATTTCCACTGGGCTAACTTCACACATGTCCTGAAACACTTCAGACAGGCTTCCCTCTCACTGCAGCCCAACACACTCTCCCTAAACTATAGAAGGACCAGAAGGGATTGAATAGGGCCAGTTTAATTACTTTTATACCCACCAGAGACTAGTAACACCCACTTCATTCCCATTCAAGTTGGTTTTAAGGTCACACTGAGATCTGTGCATCAGTCCGGATGTGACCCTAGTCTAGCCTTCATGGCCTCCTGCATTTTTGTTCTGGTTTAGATTATATCATACCACGACACTTTTCAAGGAGCTCAACAGCAATTTATCATAGAATCATAGAACTATTCAGGTTGGAAAAGACCCTTGGGATCACTGAGTCCAACCATCAACCCTACTCTACAAGTTCACCCCCAAACCAGATCCCCCAACGCTACATATAAACGACTTTTAAACACATCCAGGGATGTGCCCAACCACCGCCATGGGCAGCCCATTCCAGTGTCCGACCCCTCTCTCTGTAAAGAATTTCTTCCTGATGTCTAGATCAAAGCTAATCAATAATACCAAAGCCCCTTCTGCATGTTTCTTCCACTAACTCACTGCATCTTTCAAAAAAACATAAAGCTTAGCAGACCAGAGCACAGTGTCACACAGTCACTACCAGATTATGTTTATTTATTCTCTCTCTGGCTCTTGGTTGGCCCCATTGCCAGCATAGCTTAGTGTCTCTCAGTCATCAGTATATTTGCCTTCCCTCCCTTCCTCCTACCCTGAAGTGCACATCTCCTCTCAAGTACAAAGCGCACTGACATGGCAAGTTTCGGAGCCTATTTAACATTGGCTTTATCTAAGGAGAACTAGACTCAGTCACAGAGCCTCAGAATTAATTACATGAAGGTGAATTCCCATCACAGAGCCTGACACAGTGTCATCACAAACATTTTAACAGCCAGTCTCTGGCCCTTGGCTGCCTTTGTGTGGTGTAAAGCAATTATTTGTACCTGCCTGGTGAAATGTGTCAGCCCCCACAAAGGTGCTGCAATATGGCAAACACAGCTCACCCTTGTTATGAATGAGCAGGGCAGAGAATGGTGTATGGAGGACCTGAGCTCTGCACACCATCTCTGGTGCTCATGTAATCAAGCTCCTTAGGCTGTGGATGCAGTTACTTGTGTGCAAATCATGCAGTGAACCTGCAGCCTCCTGCAGATGAGGCACATCCAGGCTCAGCAGTTTGGTCAAATGACACTCAAGGTCAAGGACCTTAGCAAAGTTTTAAGCTCAGATCTCAAACTCCAGCCTGTCCTTGGTGAGCACCACCAGGAGGGAGAAAAGGGGAGACTGAACCCACCCTCCTGTTTCCCTTTTGTCAAGTGTCCTCAGTCCTCTACTCTCCCTCTTCACCTTTCCTGCTTACCAGTGTATCTCCAGTGGAAACTTCGTGTCCTTCACACCTCAACTCCAGCTGCTTCCCCTTTCTCTTACTGCAGCTGTTGCAGCTGACAATGTCCTACTAGTCTTTATATTTTTATAGAAAGGGACCTGTTTTGGGTTTTTCTTTACAAACCTGTATCATAATTTTGCACAGAGCTGAGCTGGCACTCGGTTTAGCCCATACAGAGATGATCATAGGAGAGCAGAGGGTGAAAATGAGCACAGTTGCATTTCAGCACGGAACAAGGAAGGGAAATTATGGTTGTCTATCCTATCTGCTAGAACATGATGATTTCCTTCATCTTTCTCAACACCCACCCGTTCCAGAGAAAGGAAAGAAGGATGGAGGGGTGGGGAGAGTTTGGGTACAGTGGAAAGTGAAGACAATTAACTGTATAGTGGGGACACAACTCAGGCACAGAGCAGGAAACAAGCAGTGGAGGAGTCATCTCTTCCTTTCCTGAAAGAAAAGAGATGTCAGCACATATCAAACTCTCCTTTCACTGGGACTAGCGGGGGCTTTGGGGCTCCTTTAAGAAATATTAGAGGCAGGTCAGATTTACAGAGGGGATCAGGAGTTTAGCTGAGCTCCTGGACCTCCCCAAACTGCCTGCTTACTGTGGAGGACCTTGGGCTGTTGAGGAGACCAGGCACTCTTGCGCAGCAAGTCCCGTAGGCTGGTGTCATCTCATCAGAAAAGCCCCCATGAGTTCCAAGAGAGGAAGTTTTTTGGATGATGGGCAGGAAAATGGAGCTATTCTCAATGAACTCAGCCATGGAGCAAGAACAAAGTTCTTCCTCATTAGGGAGGAATTTGACAGGCCTCACTGGGAGCTAGTGTCGCAGCACACAAAAGGTCAGGTCTTGTTCTGGAAGCCTTTCATCCTCTTCTACCAGCAGGAAAAATAAAATATTCCCTAAAGAATCTTGCCCCTTCCACCCCATAATCACTTTCCAAATACAAGAAGGAGAAAATGGCCCCAGTCTGGGGACCAGTGCTACAGTGGGGATGGCCAATCTCCCTGCCTAGTCCACTGGAACCCTGATCCCTTTGCATCTGGCAACCTCATTATTAAAAGGCCAGATCTAATTAAGAGGGGAAAGAACAATGGGTACATCCTATTCCCACAGCGCAGCATGTTGTCATAGACGTTGTCACGTCTGTGGAAACCCACACCAGTGTTAACCATCTCAGTGTAGCCGTATGAGACACTCTCAGGGGAAATTCAGGCTGATTGGGCATCCCAGTTATACCTTTGGTGCTGCTTGTGGCCGGGATCTGCCTGCATCAGCCAGAGCTCCACTAGACTCACAGTCTCATCTTGGGGTGAAGACAAAACGAGTCAACCCAGGCAATCAGATCTGTGTCAACATGAAGGTTTCTTACCCTCAGGAGAAGTTGCCATCACCTGCTTGTGCTTCCTGTAGCTACAGAGATTCTGATTCACCCAGACCTTTGCTGAAACCATTTTGTGGCCATGGAGGAAAACTAACAACCATCTAACACAGGGGTCCTCAAACCCCGGCCTGCGGGCCAGATATGGCCCTCCAGGGCATCCAATCGGACCCGCGGGTCCGCCGGTATTTCCCCCCTACCCTCCCCGCCGCCGCCGAGCGGCCGCAGTTCGCCACTTCCTGAGGCCGAGGCCGGCGGCTCCGGCCCCCGACACTGTCCGAGGACAGAGAACTGGCCCCATGTTTAAAAAGTTTGAGGACCCCTGTTCTAAAGTCTATTGTAGTCTTTCTGTATCAGCTCCAGTTTATTCCCAAATTGGTTTTGAATATGAAATTCTGTGACTGAGGCTAATTATTTGCTTTAGACAACCTTTTGTTACTCTGTGCTCGGCCTCTTGACTCACTAGTTGTATGGATTTGTAAATGGTTTTGTAGACAGGAGCAGTCACACTTTATCCAGAACCTAGGACCTGAACTGGAGAAGTTTTGTCTTAGCTCTCGTCAGCTGCAGAGGTCATAGTGAAGTAAAATCACCTTAAACTGGGACTGGAGATCTGTGTCTGCTGCATTAGCAGGCAGATCAGTCTGGCCTCTTTATCTGCCCATAAAAACGTAAGGAGGGCCTGAAGTATTTGGGGAATGGGAATGCAGAGAGCAGGAGGGATTTCAGGAGGATCTCCATGCAGTATTTGCTGTCTGAGAAAAGGAGACCAAAGGACCCCTCACACAAACTGACTGATGCGAACTGTTATCTCCAAGGGCAAACTGAAACCAGGAGAATGAGGATCTTCCTTTTGCAAACAGTTGGGGGAACAGGGGCTCCTGTGTGTCTACAACATCTCACATTTATTTTTAGCTGCATCTATTTGGTTAGTGAGGTCACCCGAGCCCAGGCTTAAGTGTGTTTGAAGCAAATGTTACCCTGACCTGCCAGAGCTCTGCATTGCCTGTAGCTACACATACCCCAAAGAAACAGAACTAATGGGGCAAGGGAATGTTATGTTAGCATTTATGCTAGAGGTCGAGTGACTATGTATCCTCATTTATTACAACACTTCTTTTTTTTAATATGAAAAGTGTAAAATACACTTTGAGCAGTTTTGATCCAAAAAACATTTGATGAAGCTATTTCCTGACTGAAGGAGCTCCTGCGCCTTTTCCAGTAATTCTGCAGTGAGGATTTTATTTACACAGTTCAAGGATTAAATCACAATTTCCAGTCCTTGGTATAAAAACAAAAAGAATCCAGCTTTCCTTCCCCAAGAGCTGGGAAGCATTATCCGAACCAATGCAAAGAAACAGAGTCCCCAGAGCCAGCAGCTCCCGTCATTCCAAAACTAATCCAAACTAAAAAATGATTTTGTGGGGGGAAAAATTCTTATGGAGCTGCACAAATCTGAGCAAATAATGTTTTTTTGTAATGATAGCTTGTTGTGTAAATGCAACAAGCTCCTGATGAAGTCCCTGATACCACTGCTGGAAGCACTCCAGGACAGAGATGCAGGAGAGCAGGCATATTCATCACTTCTTCAGGCGTGAGGTGAAGGTGAGTAGCCTGCAGGAAGCTCAAAGAGGGATAGGAAAGGCAGCACAGCCCTGCATCTAGCAGGGTGAATGCTTGTCCTAACAGGCTTTTTGACTGCTCTGCTTCGAATCATGAGCACACCAGTGTAAACCTGGCCCCTGCTCAGGCTATAGCTCCTGCTCAAGGAAATGATGTCCCCTCAAGGAGAAAAATCCACCTTCAGAATCATGTATCTATCCTTATTTTCAGTCTTTAAGATGAGTCATTCTGGAAAAAGCCCTTTTCTAAATGTTGCTATAACAATCTCTTCCCCAAGGATATATTCATGTGGCTGCAGGTAACCAAATTACGGGCGCTCAGCAAAAGTTAATGCTAACAAAGACGTCTACAGTGACTACCCATGTGCAGACATTTAGCCTCCTGCAACTGCAAACCACAATGTCCCTGCAGGGTGACTGGATCTCATACTCCTTCCTTTACATTTGCATTTGGCTCAGAGTTGCACAAGGCTTCTTATTGAGGCTAAAGTGATAAAGAATTAAGCTTCCATAACAGCTGCCTGCAAGTACTTGTTATATCTCTGATGGAAAAACTCTGCAGAAAATGCGCACCTCTTGCTCCTATAGAACCAGAAGATGCTAAAGATCTGGTTATTCTTTTCTCCTAACTCCACACTGGTCAGTGTGGCTGAAGTTCACACACAAAGACCAAATTCTCATTTTTCTATGATCAGTATACTGAACATTTCTGCAGCAGTGTTATTCATCGAGGGCAGTAGCAGACTATATAAATCATGGAATCACAGAATGTGCTGGGTGGAAAGGGACCTCCAGAGGTCATCTAGTCCAACCCCTCCACAGCAAGCAGGGACATCACTCATCGGACCAGATTGCCCAGAGCCCCATCCAGCCTGACCTTGAATGGCAGGGATGGGGCTTCCACCACCTGTCTAGGCAGCCTGTTCCAGAGATGACTCACCCTTGGATTCAAGAACTTTTTCCTCATGTCCAGCCTAAATCTACCCTCTTTCATCTTAAATCCATGACCCTTCATCCTGTTGTTCTCTGCCCTTGTGCACAATCTTTTTGAACCTTCTGTCAAGAGGGTCATTAGGGACAGTCAGCATGTCTTTATGAAGGGAAAGTCATGCTTGACCAACCTGATAGCCTTTTATGAGGGCATAATCAGGTGGATGGATGATGGCAGAGACTTAAGCAAGGCATTTGACACGGTCTCTCACAGCATCCTCGCAGCCAAACTGAGGCGGTGTGGTCTAGATGATCGGGTAGTGAAGTGGATTGTGAATTGGCTACAGGGTAGAAGTCAGAGAGTGGTGGTCAATAAGACAGAGTCTAGTTGGAGGCCTGTACCTAGTGGAGTGCCCCAGGGGTCGGTGCTGGGACCAGTCCTGTTCAATCTATTCATTGATGACTTAGATGAGGGATTGGCATGCACTGTCAGCAAGTTTGCTGATGGCACAAAGCTGGGTGGTGTCGCCGACACCCCTGCAGACTGTGCTGCCATTCAGCGAGATCTACACAGGCTGGAGAGCCGGGCAGAAAGAAATCTAATGAGGTATAACAAGGGTAAGTGTAGAGTCTTGCATGTGGGCAAGAACAAGCCCAGGTACCAGTATAGTCTGGGGACTGACCTGTTGGAGAGTAGTGTAGGAGAGAGGGACCTGGGAATCCTGATAGACAGCAGGAGGGTCATGAGCCAGCAATGTGCTCTTGTGGCCAAGAGGGCCAACAGCATCCTGGGGTGGATTAGAAGAGGGGTGGTTAGCAGATCAAGAGAGGTTCTTCTCCCCCTCTACTCTGCCCTGGTGAGACCACACCTGGAGGATTGTGTCCAGGTCTGGGCTCCTCATTTCAAGAGGGATGTGGAGCTGCTGGAGGGGGTCCAGTGTAGGGCAACGAAGATGATGAAGGAGGTGGAGCACCTCCCTTATGAGGAGAGGCTGAGGGAGCTGGGTCTCTTTAGCTTGGAGAAGAGGAGACTGAGGGGTGACCTCATTCATGTCTACAAATATTTGAGGGGTGGGTGTCGGGAGGATGGAGCTGGGCTATTCTTGGTGTCATGCAGTGATAGAACGAGGGGCAATGGTTGTAAGCTGGAACATAGGAGGTTCCACATCAACCTGAGAAGGAACTTCTTCATGGTGAGGGTGACGGAGCACTGGAACAGACTGCCCAGGGTGGTTATGGAGTCTCCGTCACTGGAGATGTTCAAGACCTGCCTGGATGTGTTCCTGTGTGGCTTGGTCTAGGTGATCCTGCTGTGTCAGGGGGATTGGACTAGATGATCTTTCGAGGTCCCTTCCAATCCGTTATGTTTCTATGATCCTATGAGAGGCCACTATAAGTTGCCCCTGGAGCCTTCTCCTGTTCAGGGTTAACAACCCTACAATACCCAATTATACTAAGCCAGAATTTGTGGACTTTAATTATGACCTTCTGTTGTTCTTTCTTTATTTGTATGTCTCCTTTCCTAAATTGATAAGAACGATCCTATGCTTCCCAGAATCCCAAGAGAATGGCTCCTTATCACTATATTTGGGCTGCAGGTATGGAAGTCATCAGGCCGTAGAACAGGCTGCCCAGGGAGGCATTTAATCGCTATCCCTGATGTGTTTCACAGTCGTGGAGATCTGGAGCTTAGGGACAGGGTTTAATGGCAACCTTGGGACAGTTGCGTTAAGGGTTAGACTCAATGATCTTAAAAGTCTTTTCCCAACTAAAAAATTCCATGACTGCATGCTATCCCTATGACTCTGTTTCACATTTGCTAATCATCAGCCAAATCCATATAATTTCTGATTTATTTAATTACTGAACAATTCTCATAGTCAAATTAGCCCTGAGTGACACCATAACTGGCACATACATGACAAGCAGTCATTGAGGAAAACTCTCTGCACACAGATTTGAGACCTGTGCTACTGAAAAAGTGTAATTGAAGCTACCAGGACACATAGAGCCAAGTACTGGGGCTCATTCTGAGCAGTCTGAGAGTGGGCAGAAGAAAAATAGACGAAAATCCCCTGGTAATTTATCTGTGGAGGGTAATTTACTGGGTCTAATCAGAGCAAACATCTCTATGGCTGGAATGTTGAAATAAATTAAATGCAAAGCCTTCAAGGTCACAGCTTCCCAAGCTAATAATGCAGCTCTGCTGCAGTCAGGTGGATACACTCTGGGCAAACACCCTGTGAAAAATCTTCATCAGTTGGACGCAGCGGGACTATTTCAAGCAGTGGTCAGGCTTGCCTGAAGAAAAAATGGATTAAATGGAGGATAGAGACAATTCGATTTTCAAACTACGAATTCTGAGTAGGATGTTCAAAGGTGTTTAGATGTTTCAACTGGAAAAAAAAAAAGCATATAAAGAGGTACCTGTGTCTGGGGCAGGTGAAGGGATTAGGGCTTGGAGACTGCTGCTTTGTGAGAAGCAAATCTTGCTGTTCCTCCTCTGAAATCTGATGCAGAAGCAATTAGATATTGCAGGATTGGCCTTGTTACACATAGAATCAGAAGTTTAGCTTAAGTTAAAAGGAACCTCAGAGATCACCCAGTCCCAACCCCTGCCATGTACAGTGACACCTCTCACCAGACCAGGTTGTCCAGAGCCCCATCCAACCTGGCCCTGAACCCTTCCAGGAATGGAGCAGCCACAGGCCCCCTGGGCAACCTGTTCCAGTGCCTCAGCGCCCTCAAAGTGAGGAATTTCTTTTTAAGATCTAATTGAAATCTGTCCTGTATTAGTTTGTAACCATTACCCCTTGTTTCTTGTAAAACTTTCCTCATACAAACTCCTGCAGGAACCATTTTCCCCAGCCTAAGGTTTATAATGCCCTCTGAGCCCCAGCTGCCCTAGCCAGGCAGGGGTGACTGTTCCACCAGCTGCACAGCACAACCATTTCTCTGCCTCTCAAACCCCAGCCCTGAAGAGGTCTGGCTGCAGCAACAACAAACATCACCTTAACATTGAACAGGTCCTGGTTGCTGATCAGGCTGCAGTGGATGTGAGTAGGAGGCAGTGGAGGTCCAGACACAGGCAGAGACTAGTGCATAGCCAGAGCATGAGGGCTCCTAGTTCAGACAAGTGGGTAGACACCCTAGAAGGATCTGACTCACGGTAAAGTCTTGAGCTTTGATGGCTGCCTCAGCAGCCTGGTTGTTGTCACACAGAATCACAGAGTCACAGGACATTAGAGATTGGAAGGGATCTCGAGAGATCATCTAGTCCATTCCCCCTGCCACAGCAGGATCACCTAGACCATCTAGTCCATTCCCCCTGCCACAGCAGGATCACCTAGACCAAGTCACACAGCAACACATCCAGGCGGGTCTTAAATGTCTCCAGAGGAGACTGCACAATGCCCCTGGGCAGCCTGTTCAAATGCTCCATCACCCTCACTGGGATGAAGTTCCTTCTGAAATTTATATGGAATCTCCTATTTTCCAGCTTACATCCATTGCCCCTTGTCCTATTGCTAGATGACATTGAGAGGAGCCTGGCTTCATCCTCCTGACATCCACCCTTCACATATTTATAGACATTAATGAGGTCACCCCTCAGTCTCCTCCGAGCTAAAGAGACCCAGCTCCCTCAGCCGCTCCTCATAAGGGAGGTGTTCCACTTCCTTTATCATCCTTGTTGCTCTACACCGGACTCCCTCCAGCAGCTCACCCTGAAACACCACACCACAGTGTGATGCCCTAATATTTCATTGCTATTGTGGGTTATTTTGTTTGCTATTCTGATGGCTTTCATTGCATCAGAGGATGTTTCCATGGCAGGATCAGAAAATTCCTCTTTTTTTAAAGAATTTTTTTGAAGTGTTTCTAAGTGCACACTTCACAGTCACCCCTAAGTTCACACATTCCTGCAAATTCCACCATTACAAGTGCCTGCCTTACCCTAGATGTTAATTTTAGTTCCTGTATGTGTGTATGAATGCACACATACACACACACACACACACACACAGAGTGGTTTAGTCTTCTCTGCATATGTTACAATGGAATCTAGAAAGACCCTATCATAGACCAACTCCTCTGCCCTCCCTCAGACCCTGCTTTGCTCTGTACATAATGATCCACATCCTCAAATGAAGCAGTGGTTGTGTTTTTCCCTCTGTGCTCATCACACATCTTCTCATCATCATGCACTTCTAAATCTTCCAAATGCCAGGCTGAGCTTTTCTATGAAGTACTTTCTCTTTGAGACCTCACAAGTACTAATGGATGTGTCTTCAGTAGAGCCCTGTGCCACACCATGATGCTGTTATACCCATTTTCAGAGACAGGGAATGGAACTGCAGAGATAGGAAGGTCAATGCTGTTAAAAGCATCTGCTAATTTGAGACAGTACAGGGCTTGAATTTTCAGAGTACTTATTTCTGTAGCACTTTACTTGGTCAGAGTACAGGTCCTCTTTGACTGCATCTGCAATCATGAGAGCTTCACCCTACTGTCTGTCAGAAAGAGGTCACAAGCTGGGGACGGAAGCGACCAGCAGGACGTAATTAGTGGCCTTGACTGAGGAGCCTGACCTGACCAGAGACACAGCAAAATTCCATCAGTAGTAAGCTGGGCTGCAAAAGCTCTAAAGGAAAAAATGTGCTGCGTCTTTTGCTGGAAAATCTAACTTCTAGCTGTCAGCTGTGATCTAATTATTTTCAGCCTGTGGCCTGTGTCAATCTTCTTGGGAAGGTGCTTAGAGATTTTCTGTAGAAAAACCTGAGTGTGAAAACTAAAGCTGTGGAAAACACCCAGTTTCGCACAGATGCCATGGAAATATTAAACAAAGAGCTGGCAAGAGGCTCCCATGTGAGCCAACAGACTCATCAGCAGAGCTGTCAGCTGAAAAGGACATAGTTAGCTTCCCTCTTTTCCCAAACAGGACTTTCTTCTGCTGATACTCATCTGGGTTGGGATCCTACAGGTCAGGGACTCATTTTCTTCCTTTTCTCTGCTCTCAGCCAGCAAATCCATTACTTTAAGCCCAGATTTGGTTATCTTCAGTATCTAAGCACCCTGTAATAAAAGCCTGAATTGTCTTGTCTGTTCAGAGAAAGAATTAACAAGGTGATTGAAATTCCAGGGGATAGGAGGGAGATTCTTCCCTCTGCTTTCTGAGATCCCAAAAATTCAAGATTTTTTTAAAAAGGGCATTATTTCCCATTTTCTGCCAAACTCCCTATTGTTTCTTTAAGCTGAGATTCCACCTTTTTCACCGTGCTTTCCTTTCTTTGCTTGTACTCAGCAATAATTCTACTAGTACAGGTTTCAGCTGGTGCAAGATCAGCTGCCCCCTGATCAATTTGATGATGTAGATTTGTTAAAATGAAATCAATCTCTTCAGACTCATTAAGAGAAAAGGGCATGTCCTTGCACAAACACAAAATGTTGTTGAAAAGTTTGATTCTCAGGCTTTCCTGCCTGTTGCTATACTGCCTGGACTTGGTGGGGAAGGAATATAAGTCATAGAAAGCAAAGTAGTTTCAATATTTCCTAAGATTCACACTTATCACTTAGAAAGTCAAAACCCCAAAGTCAAAAGAACAAAAGGCAATGAAACGGTCACAATGTCTGTTTCTGCACCTCATGTTTCTTGCAGAGGTTTCCCTTTGGGGCAGGAGTGTTCCCCTGTGTGATGGTGAGCCTTTGGGTACATGTTCCTGCACCTTGGGCATTTATGTGAGGTGGCAAGCTCATTTCTCACCTTCATTGGGCTGCACAAGGAGCCTGAGCTGTGAATGGCAGTTTATACAACTGCAGTGGGGGAGAGAGGCACTAGGAGAGGTGGGGAAGAGACACAGTCTATCTTTCCAGGGTGGCTCTGCAGTACAAGGTAGTGTAGGACAACTAACGGATCAGCTCCAAAAGCACTCACTTAGCTTCAGCCAGACTGTTGATGTAGCTGAACCCAGCAAGAGACACTCCATTGCTGCAGACCTTGAAAAGGTGAGTTCTGAGAGCTCCCCGGGGCAGAGAATCAAGCTGGTTTCAAGGAGAAACCTCTCCATCAGTGGGATGTGGATCCTGCCTGTGTTTCATCAACCTCTCCCAACAAAATCTTGCAAAATGCGAAGAATGAGCAGGTTTTGCCCACTGTGCTTATTCCAACCACCGGCACTAGCCTGGTCCCAGAGCTCGTGATCTGGTGAGGCAGTGAGCCTGAACCGACAATGAAAAACCTGTACTTAAGTGACTAATGAGAAAACCACCCATTTGACTTTGGCACAGGTATTGCTCAACCACTAGAAAAGAGTAAGGACTTTGTTCCACCCTCCTCATCATTTCTATCTAGTAAATTGGCAAGGAGTTAGGACATTGCCAGTATTTCCACACATGCAGAAAGAACCCCCCCCCCCCCCGCCAAAATCCATCCCCCCATAGACCATTACTCACATCCCCAGAGAAATCCTAATAGGAGACACAGAGTTTACCACCTTTGCGCAGGAAATAGCTGCCTTTCTAATGCTCACTAATTGCTTCACTTAAAACTAGTTTGATTACTTGGCACTGAGACAGTATTTCAAACCTGAGTTATTGCTTGGAACTTTCCTTTCACCTACCAAGAGTCCAGGCCATTAAAAATGTGTGGCAAAGGTCTCTCTGTGAGCACAGGGCTGCCTGTTTACTCTTTTACAAGTCATGAGAGGTGTCTGGCTTCTGGGACAATGTCTTGCCATCTCCACAGGCATGTGGGGAAAGCAGAGGCAGGCTCTTCTCCCTGAGGACTAGCCATAGACAAGAGGAAATTGGGTCAAGTTGTGCCAGGAGAGGTTCAGACTGGATATCAGGCAGAAATTCTCCACAGAAAGAGTGGGGAGGCCCAGGGAGGAGATGGAGGCACCGTCCCTGGAGTGATTCAACAAACAAGCAGATATTTTTTAGCAGTTGGAGATGGTTTAATTGTTGGGTGTTGTAGGGACGGCAGTTGGACTTGATGATCTTGAAGGTCTTTTCCAGCCTTGAAGACTCACAGAATCACAGAACATCAGGCATTGGAAGGGACCTCGAAAGATCATCTAGTCCAATGCTTCTGCAACAGCAGGATCACCTACACCATGTCACACAGGAACACATCCAGGCGGAAGGAGACTCCACAACCACCCTGGGAAGCCTGTTCCAGTGCTCTATCACCCTCACTGGGAAGAAGTTCCTTGTCATATTGATGTGGAACCTCCTATGTTCCAGCTTACACCCATTGCCCCTTGTCCTATTGCTAGATGACACTGAGAATAGCCCAACTCCATCCTCCCGACACCCAGCCTTCACATATTTATAGACATTAATAAGGTCACCCCTCAGCCTCCTCTTCTCCAAGCTAAAGAGACCCAGCTCCCTCAGCCTCTCCTCATAAGGGAAGTGCTCCACTTCCTTGATCATCTCCGTTGCTCTGCACTGGACTCTCTCCAGCAACTCTGTGTCACTCTTGAGCCAAGGGGCCCAGAAGTGGGCACAGTATTCCAGATGTGGTCTCACCAGGGCAGAGTAGAGGGGGAGAAGAACCTCTCTAACCACCCCTGTTCTGATCCACCCCACGATGCTGTTGGCCCTCTTTGCCACAAGGGCACATTGCTGGCTCATAGTCATCCTGCTGTCCACCAGGACCCCCAGGTCCCTTTCTCCTACACTGCTCTCCAACAGGTCAGTCCCCAGCCTATAGTGGTACCTAGGGTTGTTCTTGCCCAGGTGCAAGACTCTACACTTGTCCTTGTTATATTTCGTTAAATTTCTCCCTGCCCAGCTCTCCAGCCTGACCAGGAGCTGCTGAATGGCAGCACAGTCACCCTTTGGTGAAGCCATTCTGACTGTTCCTAATAACCCTCTTGTTCTTGATGTGCCTAGAGACAGTGTCAAGGCAGTGTCTATAATTCTATGATTTATTGATTCTGCAGCAGGCAGAGACAAGCATGGATGTGGAGAAATGTGGGATGCTAAAGCAAGTGACACTACAGAGCTATCAGGTGTTTTCATAAAAAGGAACTCTCAGGCAGATCCCTAGAAAGCTGTCACCTGGGGTTTTGGTATTGGTTTCACTTTCTGAAACCAATAGGCTAAATCTGTCCCTACACAACTCAGATGAAAACAAATCTTGTCTTAACTTGGCTTGACTTTTCCAAATGGAGTGGGGATGCTCCTGCTTTTAGAGAATGAAAGACATCTCACAGCAGTTATAGGAGCAGGAGCTGTACATACTGACTGGCAAGAGCAGACTGGTTTGGGGCTCAGCTGCACCAAACATTGTCACTACAACTACCCTTGTCACAGCCCTTTTTTAGGATCAGAAATTAATTTACATTTTGTACTTGACAGGAAGTTATTAAGAAATATCCTCAGCTACAGTAAAACTGATGCTTAAATTGCAGTCTTACAGAACGAATTTGAATCTCAACGTGAAGCATCAATAAGGTAAGCTGCAGCTGTGTATTTGGCACATCCTTGGAAGTGTCTGTTTCTGAAAGCTTCCCTTCAGGTGAGACTTGAGTCTGGGGAATAAACAGGTTTTGTGGCCAGGGATGTGCAGCACCCAACAGCAATCTGCCTCACCAAACCCTGTCCAAAGATACTTAGTGGGGGATTGTAATCCACCTCCCACAATGGTCAGTTATGTTTCCCATCACATTCAGGATGAAGTTTCTTTATCCTCTTGGCAAATTAAGTTTTTCACAGCTCCTCAGGAGATATCCTGTAGGATGGGGAACAGTTGGGGCTTTCTACTTGTCCAGGAGCAGCAATGCAGATACTGACTTCTAATTTATCTCCAAGGAGTTTGTCAGCTCCTTGATCCAGAAAGCCAATGAAATTAAATGTATTGGAGAGTGGTGATGACATGGGTGTAGAACACAGCCTGAATCTAACACAGGATGTTTGGAGTCAAATTATGTGGAAGAGAGTGGGCTTTGCTGTTCTGCTGTGGCTTTTCTAAGCAGCAAGCATCCGGAATAAAATCTATACGTGAAAAGGTCTTCAGGGCGATTCAGACACAAAGAAAAGGCATCCACTTTGGGGGCTGCATGCAGGTCTGTACCTTGGTGTAGACATGGAGTTGTAGCCCATACATCTGCACTGCACAGGCCTGGAACCAACTGCCCTTTTCTGCAGTTACCAGGGCAATTTTCAAGAGTAAATGAGAGAATCTCTAGTGGTTTGAAAGGATCACTAGAAAAACTGTTTGCTTATTGATACAGAGGCAGGAAATCCAGTCAAAAGGAACAAAAATATTTGTATCTACGTGCAGTGGGAGGAAAATAACATTTTTTTCGTCTTAGGAGGCACCTTGCAAAGCTTTCCATGGGACATAAACAGAGGGAATATGCAGCTCTAGGCAGAAGAGATATTTAGTGTTACCAGCCAGGTGATGGCTCTGAGGGTGTCTTTGCAGGAGATACTTTTAAGCCTCTCTGTCAGTCAGGAGAAAACCAACCATGGTCCAGTTTCTCAGTAGGTGCTGTTGCCTAAATGTTAGTGATGGCATGGACTTCTAGCTGGGTTCTTGTGCTTTAGTGTTACTGAAATTGAGGGTAGAAATTGAACTTAAGCACTAAATAGCCCCTTTTCTTGGTGACACCCTCACAAACCCTTGGAAAACATTTTCAGCAAGATTGTTGTTAGTTCAGACCACAGGATGGTAGAAAGGGGGGACACAAGACACTGGCCACTGGTGTCTCTCAACTTCTTACTCTGAGACCAACACAGATGTGGAGGACCTGCCACGGTGGTAACCCAAATTCATCTTCTTGCTTATTCCAAACTCAGGAAACACAATTTGCTTCAGAAAAGTATAGTGGGACATTTGGGGAAAAGCACAGAACAAAGCAAAGTAGCAGTGAAGAGAACATTGAAGATGGGAGGAGAATGCTGAAGGTGGTAGGAGAACGCTGAAGAGGTGTTGTTTAACTCGAGCAAGTAAAATCCAAGCAAAAATCACAGACCTGAAGAAATCCCTGTCATCAGACATGCCCTGGGCAGGAAGATGTTTCATTTGATCTCCAGGGTGAACACCAAATTATAGTTAGGGAATAAACTGCTAAGGCTGAAGATGACAGAAGTGTCACATCTGACAGGGAAAACATCAGTTGCAGCTTCCTCAGCACTGATTTTTGCACCCAGTGGGTACAGGATTGATGGAGTACAGGATGCTGTAAGTGGAGCTCCTTAGTTTGCTGCATGTAAAAAGCGACCCCATGCCTCCAAGATAAATATTTGTGTTTTTATTCTCTTTTCTCCTCCTCAGCCTACTTCCTGCTTCCTTTACCAGTCCCCTAAACACTTGTTGAAAGACTCATGGGGATCATGGCAGAAACTGAAACTTTAACATTTTTCTTTTAAAAAATATTTCCCAAACATCTCTTATTCCTCTACAGGAAATCCTTTTAAAAACATTCTCCTGCGAGCAGTTAAGTAGTTGAACCAAAACACACATCCCTTCTCGGGTTTCTGCTGATAATTAATAAACCGAGTATCTGACAGGATGGGAAGTTTTATCTTTTCTAGATAAACACTAATGTGTCTGGTTATTTCCAGACCTTCCCCAATGCAATTGGAGATGCAAACTAGACAGTGTCATAGCAGTCTGCTTAACATTCCTTCTGGTGTGCTGTTACTGTTAATTTATTCCTTTACGCCAATTTTTGCACTGTCACTACTGTGAAGGTTTTTCCACCAATTTAATTACAAAAAAACCCCAACCCTCCAACATGAGACTGATACAGGATAAAAATCACTACTTAAGGTGTCAGATTAAAAGTAGTTTGTATCTTCTCTGTGTGTGTGGAGGGGGAACATACACACACCCATCAAGGCGATTCAAATGTGTAAATTTATAAACTCTCCTTTGTTTTGTAAAGAAAACATTTGCCTTGATGTTCTTTTGTCCTTAGAACGAATTGAATTGGTTAATTGAATAAACATTTTTGCATTTCATTAAATAAAGGCAAGTCATTATCCCTTAAAAATCCTGCACAACTGAGGAGGTCCAAGACTTTGTGAGAACCCAGTATTTTATAAAGATTTTTTGAGCATGCATAATTTTTTGCCCATAAATGCCACCCACTCAGAAACAAAGGAACTAAAGTAGGCTGTAATTACTTCCCTACACAATAGATTCCAAGTGCTTCTATCAAGAAATATTACATAATTATTATAACTTAGGGCTGTAATTATATATTTGCTCAAAGGAGAATTGTACATAACAGAAAGTGGAAGTTATGGTGCTCCATCTTTTGTGTCAATTAATGCATTTGAATTATTTGATTAGAAAACTGAATAAAGACCTTGAGTCCTAAAAGACATTTTCTCTTCAGCTGTCAGAATTGAAGGACATGATAAGTGACAGGGCACACATACTTGTATAGCAAAATTGGAGAGGAGGTAGAATAAAAAGGATATGCTGTGTGTCTTTTTGTGTCTGTCCATCCATCCAAGTCTTGAGCATCCTCTCTGTATACATCTCACAAGGAATTTGCAGGGAACTGGTAAGTAAGGTCATCTCTCCACAGAAGATACAGAGAGCATATGTTTTGTTTCCGTTTGTGTCCATCCACCCACCCATTCATTCATCCATCCATCCATGCATCTGTGTCTTGGGCATCCTCTCTGTATCCATCTCACAAGGAATTTACGAGGAGATTATAAGTAAGGTCATCTCTCCACAGAATATGAGGACAAAGGCCAGCCTGTAGAAGGCAACTCCTCATTTTGTTCGTATTCTTGCAGTCTCACTCTCTCCCTTCCCTCACACCGTCTGGCTTCCTGTCTATTTGTACAATTTCCCAGCACAGGCAAGGCCCCCACACTCAGCGATGTGGGAGGATGAGGAGGAGGCAAGGCTTCACAAGGGCTTACGATGTTTCTTAACAGTTTGGGGTGTCTGATTTAGATCAAACGTTTCTCATGCTCACAACTCATGCTGCAGATAACCCACGTGTGCATAATGCTACCAGCACTTAGGGTAAGTCCTCCGACTTCATATCCTTGGATAACCTGCAGGAAACAAGAGGCAGATGGCTGTCAAATCCAGGACAAATTATTAGCTAGAGGGAGCAAACTCTGAGGATGAGATGTAGGGCTGCTGGTTTAGAATCATAGAATCATTCAGGTTGGAAAAGACCCTTGGGATCATTGACTCCAACCACCAACCCTACTCTACAAAGTTAATCTCTAAACTGTGTCCCTCAACCCCACATATAAATGACTTTTAAACACATCCAGGGATGGTAACTCAACCCTCTCCCTGGGCTGCTTGTTCCAAGGTCTGACAACTTTTCTGTGAAAATTTTTTTCTGATGTCTAGTCTAAAATACCCTGCTGCAGTTTGAAGCCATAAAGATCTTAGGTGACTTTCCCCTCCCAGCTACACAATATCCCTTGGTGCTCTCTCAGTGCAGTCTCCTGTTGCACAGGAGACAGTAATAATTTGCATTTTCTGAAGAGCAAAAAATAAAAATAAATATATCAAAAAAGAAGAAAACCTCTTTTAGGGCTGCACAGTTCCATGCTGATCCAGGCTGAGAGAGAGGAAGACACCAGTTCAAATCTTGGCATCGAGTCCAGTCATCCCTATTAGCAGATGGAGTCCAGCAACACGGCGAGCATGTACGACGTCTGCAGATCGGTCTGTGACCGCTTGCTGGCATAAAGCCAGAACAACTTCAAAGAACAATGCCATAAGAAGCTGATTTTTCATGTGCCTGTGTGTTCTTTTATTAGGATTTTTTGTATTTCTGCCTAGTAATGGCAGAAGCAATATCATGATTTCCCAAAGTGTAACAAATCTAACGTGTCGCATGGACTGCATGGAAGTAATTTAACATGAGCACTCTTTAATTTCATAGATCTCTATTGCAAACAGTTCCTGCCTAATGATCAGGGTTGGGGGGAGGAAGGGAGCTGTTTTGCCTTTTTCAAGTCAAACCTTTTAAAGTCCAGATGGAGAGGGTTTTTTACAGCTGCGCGGGAACAGTGACACTGATACATGCCGAACTCCGTGGGTGGTATTAATCTTCTGCCGTCTACTTTAAAAGGGGGTTTGAAAGTCATTTTAAAGGGATATAATCAATTTGAAGATCACTTTGGACCTTATGTTATTAGAAGTCATATTTCAGGCTATGAAATATTCAGGCTATTCCCCCACATGAAGCTGTGGGGGAAGAAAATCGATGCTCCAAATAAGCCTCTTTGCTTTATATTTTGAGAATATTTTACACTGGATTTTTAGAAGCTTCCAACAGGTGGTTGCAACCCTGTGAACAGTCATCGCTACTACTGGATGGCCAGGTAAACCCCAGCACTGATCACAAGCCCAAAATGTCCAGCAGCAACTAAGGGCTGGGACCAGTCTTGCTACTGTGCTCGTGGTGATGTTCATGACAGTAACCAGAAGCAGAGAAATGCCCCTGTTGACTTAAAACAAAAAGTGTTGTCTTTTGCAATGCTCCAGCAAGCCTTGTGGTTCCAGCTGCTTTTGCTTCCACTGTGACCTCTTTGAGTTTTTATTGTTAAATCTTGGTGAGGACTGTTCATTGTTCAACACACAGACCTCTAATTTACAAGAGTCTGGGTCTGTGTTTAATTAGCAGAATGCAAAAATATGTTTCAGAAAGGGAAAGTTCTCCCCATCAGAGCAACTCTGGAGTGGAAATAATGACCGAATCCCTTGGAAAGGAAAAACTCGGCACAGGGAAACACGAACCAGGTTGTGGCCTAGAAGGGGGTTGAGGAAACGAAACACTTTGCAACTGGAATTATATTTTAGAGCAGGCAGCACATTTTAAAGTCCTTTCCACAATCACACCACCTGTTGGGCTTCGTTTCAGATCCCAGTGGTTTTACGAGGTGCATCCATCTCACCCCTCCCCATTTAATTCACACGTCAGCTTGCAGAGGGAATGAAGCTCATTTGGGCATGGTGGTGTGAGATGAGACCAAGATGGTCCAGTATAGAGCTGGATCTGTCCTTCCTTGGCAATCTCCTTGCAACCCAGCCCTTGGGGGTTTAAACCGTGTGATGTTTTCTCTTTACATATCACAGGATCACAGAACATTAGGGATTGGAAGAGACCTCGAAAGATCATCTAGTCCAATTCCCCTGCCACAACAAGATCCCGCAGATCAAGTAGCACAGGAACATACCCAGGCGGGTTTTAAATGTCTCCAGAGAAAGAGACTCCACAATGCCTCTGGGCAGCCTGTTCTAGTGCTCTGTCACACTCACCAGGAAGATGTTTCTTCTCACATTGATGTGGGACCCCCTATGTTCCAGTTCACACCTGTTGCCCCTTGTCCTATCATCAGATGCCACTGAGCAGAGCCTGGCTCCATCCTCCTGAGACCCACCCTTTCCATATTTATAAACATCAGTGAGGTCATATGTGGATATTCTTCAGGGGGATGTACTCAAACTAATCACAGCACATTTCCCTTTTATAGTCAGGTACCTGTACAGCTCCTGGACAGGTCCTAGAGGAGAAGGTGTCAGTGTTTCAGGTTGGGGTAAATTCTTCTGTTTTCATTAACAAAACGGTGCCAGACAGCCTGGCCCTGAACACAGCCAGCGCCAGGAGAAGAAAGGAAGCAGAGTTGCCTACACTTGTTGGGCTGTTGAGGGTTCTCAAATCTCCTGCTGCAAATGACTGTCAGCAACCCCCCCCCGCAAGTGCCTCATTTTCCTCTAACACAGATGCAGATGGAGACAAACAATGTCTCAGGGCTACTGTGTCCTCCTCAAACACCAGGAGTCAGATTTAGAGGGACTGAAGCCAAGGAAGCAGCTTTAAAGCCTAAGGGCAAAGTGGTATGTTAGGGTGAGTCTTTGGTTCCCTTCAGAGCATCTGCCACCTCAAGGATAAATTAATTAGGAGACTGGGGAGCTGTCAGACTCTGTAGGAATTAGTATGATACTGAAAAACCTGCTCATCATTTTCTGCCCTGCTCTGGTCTGTCCTGAGGATTGACATCTATTGATCAGCTGGACCCCAGCTGCTGACAGCCAGTCCTCAGTGTCTGCTTTGTCTGCAAAGTTCCTGTATGACACACATTTAAAAAATACTCCTATATGTACCGCAGCCTTCTTACATTAATTTAAATAACGGGGTTTAATTAAGTCAAAAGCAACTTGCTCAACATTCCAGATGCAAGTACGTTAAAAACTTCCATCAAGGACAACTATAAGTATGAAGCTTTCCTACTTCATAAACACAGAGAGGGGCACAGGAACGGATGGTTTGTGCTGTGATAGGGAGAGGAACCCTCTTGTACCTGACACCAGACCCACCCTCTGTGTTGTCTTCTGGGGAACCCCAAAGAATGCTGTAGTGGGGGATCTCATTTCTCTGACCAGACAGTAGTGATGCAGGGATATAGAGCGGGGTGAGATGGGGGTGAATACTAATGCACAAGACAGTTCAGACTGGGAGGATCCGAAGGTGTGGGCAGAAGTATAGGAGCAAGCTGAGAAGTCTTGCAGCTGGATTGTGTGGTCAGAGCTCCCTCTCCTGATAGCTCAGTACCAACCCTTTGGGATGTGACCTCTGCTTTTACCCTCTCTGCAGGGGTGGAAGCAGCACTGGGATTTTTGCCGGTGTCTCACAGCTCTCAAGGAAACAACTGAGTTAACATTCGAACCCTTCTACAGTCAAAGAGCTTGAAAAAAATCTAAAGAAATTACCTGTATCTTTAATTAAATTCAAAATAGCTCTGGTGATGCTTAGTCTTCATAAAATAGTCCAACATTGCTATTTCCCTGGTTAGCTGGAATTTCCTTCTAGACTGACAAGGCAGCATGGTAAAACCCTTTATTTTGGGAATAGTAGGTTTTCTTTTTCTTTTACTTAACTGGAAAAGAAAATGATGATCCCTGTGTAATTTCATTTAGCAACACCACTGTGCTGGGCTGCCTGGAAAGGAAAAACCCTGGCTCTTAAAAACCTATCCAGAGAACCAGTTCTGAGGAACAGCCAAGCATCTCCCACACTTGGCATGTTAAAACTTTTCTAGGTTTGCTTTACATTTCCTAGAAGTTTCTGAACAAAACCTGTGTGTCATTGGGGCTGTGGACCTGGAGGGAGCACCCAGCTTGTGACCATTTAATTCAGCCTCCGATTTAACCGGGGATTTCAGTGAGACTCATCATGGGGATAGAGAAACAACCCCCAAGCCCCTCGATACATAACAAAAACCAAAGATATGTTCTATGGCCACAGCATTTTGCAGACTAATTACTTTAACATGTAGGGATGTGGGAGGGGGTTGCTACTCCTAGTACCGGAAAGCTTTCATGGAGTAACACTGAATTATTAGACTTGTCAGAATGAGCCCAGCGTGCAGCTCCCACTTCGCATTTACCTGGGCGAGTTTCCCTTTTCCTGTGGCCGAGAATCACTTTGTGTTACACTTTCCTGCCTGTAAAAGAAGCCCTTGTTCACGGCTGCCCTGAGGTGCTCATAATGCTGTTGGTTCTGTGCTAAGAAGTAGGGCTTGCAGTGAATTCTTGCCTTGTGGCTCTCCGGTTCACAAAAGTAAACACATTTGCCAAGCTAGCCGGGCTCCACGGAGCCCCAAATCCCGCGGGGAACCAAACGTCCTATCGCAGGAAGCTTTGAAACTCTAGTTGCTCTGCAGCACGTTTCCTGGGCAGGGGAGCACACAAAGCGTGCTTCTGTGCTGTATTTACTGCTGATTTTTTTCTGAGGACCCAGTGCATAAGAGCTGCATTGAACCTTGGCGGAGGGGAGAGGCCTCCCCTTGGAAATGTGCAGGATGCAATGGAAAAAAGGAAAAATCAGTGCTTCTCACTCCTTACTAAGTCCCTTGTGCCCTGAATGCAGGTGGCTGCCTGGACGTGAAGAAACCACTCACGGGTGAAGGGAGAAGCAGCCAAAACAGTAATTTCCTGGCTCAGATGCACTTACTGAGAAATAAATACATAAAGCCAGGGCTGGTCAGTGTGCAGGATGCTTGCAACGCTCCTGTCCCTGCTGCCACCACAGTTCAGCCACTGGAACCACTCACCATGATGCTCAGACTGGGGACACCCTGGCACACCATCTGCCCTTCAGCATGGCTGTAGCACTTAGGGCTAGGTAAAACAGCATTTGAAAATGCCTGTTTCTGACACAGGTTCACAAATGTGTTTTCTTCCAGTACTAATCAGATGAGGTGAGACCCATTGGACCTTAGTCTGGGCTTTGGCATGAGGGGAGTTTTCAGAGTGAGTGAACCAGCCAAGCATGAGTTAATTTAGCTGAGAGGTTGCTGCCTAATTAAAAAGCATTAGCAGTAGTTTGAGATTGTTTCCAAAGCAGGGTCTCTTTTCTTCAGCCCAGCTCTTTCCAGCACAGCTCCTACAAGAAGAGGTGAGGACATGCAGGAGGTGGTTCCTAGAGTAAGTTCCTCTTAGAAGGACATCCAACTGCCCTGAAGCCCTCCTCCTGAAGCAAAACACATCGAACAACCTCCTAGGCTGGAGAGGACCAGAAAGGAGACTGGCTGCCAGAGATATGGACAAAGGTGATACCATCCCAAAGTGCAAACTGGCACCGTACAAGCTAGACTGTCCTTTCCTCCTTGTACAGCATGCTGCAGCTGAAGCTGCAGGGGCGGTGTGGACAGCTGACATGGGATTATCCTGGGAAGAAGGGCATCATGAATGCTTTTTCCATGCCATCCTTGCTGTGGGACAGCAGTAACACATCTGATAGCTCACCGTCACTCTAGGAGTTGTGCATGTGCTCAGGATAGGTCCCAGCTGCTCACCATTTCTAATGGTGGTGGATTACTGGTTATGCTGGTGTGCTCTCATGCACAAAGCACACACAAGCAGGCAGCACAGCTGGCATGCCATTTCTTCCCTTACAATGCAAAGTCCTCGCTGCCTTCAGCTCCTTAATGTGAAATTAAATCCTGCATGGGCTGATCTCAGAAGGACATGGAGTGGCTGTGGAGCAAATCACAGCTCAGCACTCCAGACATTCGTACTCACTGCTAACGCCCATGTCGTGTTGCCACCAGACACATTCCAGAAGTCCTCATGTTCTAGTCATGAAAACATTTTAACAATAAACAGAAATTCTTTCGATTACATGGTTATATTGGGCTGCTGAAAGCAGACTCTTATTAAGCCACGCAGAAAGCAATTAATGTCATGTAGTGAGCAGTCTTCCACATGGCAAAAAGCTGGGCTAAAATATCTTTCCCAATTCCAGCAGCTGGGACCACGAGTTAAGGCTCCAAGTTTGCAAAATCTTAAGGTATTTGCTGTAAGCATGTGAGCAGCTCGACTGCAACTGGAGCTGGGTGAAAACACAGCTGAAATGAGATCCATGAAAGTCTTAGCACTGAATTTATTTGGGATAGTGCTTTATCTCGAAGTTTCAAAGGTTTTACCTTTGTTTCACTCCTTTACACCACTAGCAACCCACATGGATGTGTTTTCATTGGTATGCTGGACATTGAGATGGTACAGACCTCAGATTACAAACTTTAGGTCTCTGCTACAGGGCAATAAACAAGTAGAATTAAGTTGGGCATCCTGAAGTGCCATCCTGAAATTCAAGCTGTATTGTTTGTTCTGTTGGAAGCTGCACATGGGAGAGTGTAGGTTAGACATTAGGGAAAAACTCATCCATGGAAGAACAACACCAGGAAGGAGGCTGAGTTACTGTTCCTGAATATTTTTCAAAGTTGTGGAGATTAGGGACAGGGTTTAGCGATAGCCTTGGAACATTTGGGTTAACAGTTACACTGGATGATCTTGAAGGTCTTTTCCAACCTAAACAATTCTACGATTCTGCGGATTTTGAATCTGATTGAGCTGGAAGATCTTAACCAACTGAGATCTTCCAAGCTCTTTATACCCTTTTTCTGAAGAAGTCTCAAAGCTATTGTTACATGTCTGCGGCACAGAGCAGCTCCTAAGGAGAGGAAAACCAGAATAATTAATTCGAGCCACAAATTGCTTCACAATTATTTTTACCACCTAATTTGATGCATGAGGCTGGAGGCTTGCTCTTTGTACGCTGTAATCCTGCCGCAAACTCAGGAACAGCCCGACAGGCCACGGAGCAGACAAGATATTCATTATCATCTCTCTCATGTTGCAGCTGCAAGAGAGGCCCTGGAGAATTGTCCCAGCATGGTATTTGCAAATGCCTGCTTGCTTCAACATTAGCTCAACTAGTGGACTGCTGCTGAGGATGATGTTCGTCCAGCTGCCCTGCTTCCATCCAGCAAGCCCAGCTGTGCCGCCTGGGAAGTGCAGTCTGGACCAACTTTCATGGGGCCCTTCATCCAGGCTTGCTGTCTGATGGGACACTTGGGACGTGCAGCCCTGATTCCACCATAGCTCAGGCTGGAGTCACTCATGCTCAGCAAGCCAAAGGCTCAGGATGTTCCAGGACTTATAGATTTTTGCAGTGAATGATGGTGCTCATTGGTGAGACAGGGAAGTTACAGTGAAACCACTAACTCCACAATGAAAGGGCTTTTATACGCTCCGTTGCAGTGGTGGTTATGGCTGCCAATTCTGCACAATTCACTTTCAAACACAAGAGCAGCACAAACTAGTTTAAGACGATTTCTGAATGATGAATGCTGACTTGAAAGCTTTCCAGTACAACATAATTACTCTGCATTAATGTGCAATGTACAATGGTCTATATGTATCTCAATGGGAATCTCAGTGGGGTTTCGTGGGCTCTGTTCCAAGTAACCTCCTTGGGGAGTCATGCTTAGAGCCCTACAGGCTGACACACAAATAGATCCCATATTCATTCCTGAATTATTTCTGTGCAGAATCAGATGTGAGAGATCCAGGGCCATATTCACTGGTGTGTGGCAGCACGCCATTGTGTTCAGCTGTAGTGAGCACAGCCTGGTTTGTTTTCTCTCCTCAGCCCGCTGTATTCTGCTTTAGTTAATGTATGCACACCTTCATCTTTAGTTGCCCAGAGGCAGACAACTCTGATGAACTCCCGATGGCTTTAAACAAAGACATGTTTTCAGTGAGTGAGATCGGGGAGGGGAGACTCAACCACTTGTCCTGAGCAAAGGCCACACTGAGTGAAGAATTCATTTACTTATTCTCAGCTAAGCACTGCACACTTTGAGATTTCACCTAGCCCTCTAAATGAACTGTAGTCCTCCATAACGACTGCCCTTCTGCAGAGACCATCTCCGTGCTGTTGTTGAGTGGGGAAATTTAGGCTTGAGGTGAGGAGAAAGCTCTTCACTGAGAGAGTCATTGGCCACTGGAATGGCCTGCCCAGGGAGGTGGTGGAGTCGCCATCTCTGGAGCTGTTCAAGGCAGGATTGGACGTGGCACTTGGGGCCATGGTCTAGCCTTGAGCTCTGTGGTAACAGGTTGGACTTGATGATCTATGAGGTCTCTTCCGACCTTGGTAATACTGTGATACTGTGATACTGTGGATAATGAAATACTTTGGTTCAACATTCACGTCATATTGAACAGCTTTGGATTACGCCAACTTTTGGCAGGCGTGGCTTTGATATCACTGCTAGAGGCCCAGATATCCTGGCCATAAGCAGAGGATAAAGACATTAAAGGAAAAAAAGTCCTCTTACTAGTCAGTTCTTGGTCCAGAGTTAAAAATTCTCTCCAAAGCTTGGAGACCGCTTGAAACAGAGACTTTCATCAGATCTCACTTCCAATCAGCATGATATGTGTCCTGGTTTTGCACCACCATGATCCTCCTCTCAGCCCTGAGGTCATGGCAGTCTGCTGCAATTCACCATCCCATGGGAAAGAGCCAGTGGGATGCTGGGCAAATGATAGCAGCCCTCATCACAGCCAGCAGGTCCTCTTCCAGAGCCGGTGGCTCCAGCCCACGGGATGGAGGTGGAATATCAGATTAACATTATGAGCAACTCAGCTTCCATGTTTAGTTTTGTGCTGACAAATGCCTTGGGTGAAGGCAAAGGCAGTTTTGGAGGGGCTGTTAAAAGGACTCAGGGGAGTAAAAACAATGGTGCAGGGAAGTGCACTCCAGATAGGCAGCTTCAAAGGGTTGAAGATAACAATGGCTGGATGCATCCCAGGTGGAGTAGCCCTGGATCAAAGGAGACCTGAAGCCTCTGAGATTCCAGAAGGCAGAACAGGTTTGGGTGGGCAGTGGTGAACATGGTGACTGGTAGCAAAAAGATGGAGAACAAAGGAGGATTCCCTTAAACACAGTCAGGGCAGGCCATGAACAGATGAGTTCGTTAGTTGCTGCAAGCAATTAGGTGCTGATACAGAGCAAGAGAATGTTAAGTTTGTGCAGGAGGTGTAGGACTCGTTTTTACCTCAGGAAATAAGGTTTATATGAGGTTACAGCCTGTGGGTTCCTCTCCACCCTCAAATTTTTGAACCAGCTTGCCAATTTTAACCACATGCAAAAGAGGGGTAGATGCCTCCAAGATAACGTTCCTTCTGATTTGTTTCTCTCTCAACAAAGAAAAATTCATCACCTCCACAATAAGGAAAGAAACCCAACCAAGCACCACTGAAGAGGAAAAGAAAGGAGGGATGATTCTATCTGTTTTCATCAGATCCTGGCTGCTCACCCTTGTCTCCCACCTATTCAGGACACCGAAGGTAAAAGAATTATGAGCTGGAACAGTTTCTGAGTCAGTTTTCATCAGCTGATGTCTGAGGGTTCAATGCAAAAACTTTTGCAAGCTCAGAACCAAAATCACAGTAGCGGTAACATTGGGAGATTAGTACCCTGGAGTTGTGGCTAGGTGAGAAATGATGCCTGAGGGGGGAAAGGACATCACTCAGAGAGATCTCAAGGTTGAGATAACATTCCATTCAAAATACATAAATAAAATATAACGAGGAATCACATAGGTGAAGCTGAACAGTTTGGCTTCCACAGCAGCCCTAGTACAGAAGGAACAAGGACTTGAGACCTAGGAGGTCCTATGCACACTGCCTGCCCTCTGCCAGCTACTCATATGTCAAGCCTCCCTACCTCAAACTCATGAATAAATCACTACAGCCCTTTCCACTCTGCTGATTTTTGGTTTATGTCTGTTAACACAAGAACTGGCAATGCAGGTGGATGCAATCGTACTTTTACCAAAAGCACACAGCTCTAGTTCCAGCACTGACTCACACATCTCTTTGCCTCTTCCAGTCATCTTGCAGCCCACAGGCTGCATAAGCTTACATAAGCTCAACTTCCCTGCTGATATGCTTTTTTTCTGGTGATAGGATTCCTGGAAGGTGCAGGTTTGTCTCTTTAGTTTACAACGCTTTCTGCTGGTGGGGAAAAGCAGACATGTCTGTGTCAGTTGACTCACATGAAAAACAGCTACTTTAGCCCCTGTGGAGGTATTTTCTCCTCAAAGCGGATTGTTTGGTCTTGCCTTTACTGCAACAATTTTTTAATCTTTTTCTTTAACCCCAGGGGAAGGAGTGCTCATCCAATATCCTGACATAAATAGACAAACGAGACAGTAAAACTAAAGAACTCTGCAAGATAAATTTGCAGCGGTCAACTTCAAGCAGGAATACGGGATTGACCTTGGTAAGTTTACCCACAGTAACACTCAAGTCCTCTGTCTTGCCTGTGTTGTTTACCTCAAGAGAGCTGCTGGCCATTAGTTACCTTCCAGTACAAGGAAATAGAACTGTTTTTCAGTAGTGAAGACAAGTCTTTGGAGATCTGACAAGATTTCAGTGTTTGGGTGGATTGTCAGATTAAAAATAAGTGGAGTCCATTCTGCCTTTAACTCCTGAGAGCATTGGCTGGCGGAGCAAGTCCTCCCTGGCCAGGGCTGCTGCTTCCCTTCCACACTACCTTTTGCAAGTTCACGGGTGGACCTGGAGGGCTTTTAGTCCCCAGCAAAACTACTGAATCCTCACACATCCAGAAAGACACACCCGATAATCACACTGAAAGGAGTCAGTCTGGAAGGTGCTGGTGTGGTAGTAGGATGAGGGTTATAGAGGAACTAGGACACAACATTTAGAGACCCAAATATGATGGTCTTTTGGCTTTGGGAAAAGAACTACTAAATTTAGCCAGGCTTCACTCGGGTCAAACTTGAAATGGTTCTTCAGCAAACGAAGTGGAGAACAGACACATTCATGTTATTTCACAGCCTTGGGATTGGTAGAAGTGGCACCGGCAGTGGTTTTGCACTATTCCAAGCAGCTCCATTTTACAGCATGTCTGCATGATGTTTCACTGCTTTCCTTTGAATTCAGCAGGACAGGACAGGGTTGGTGGGACTCATGCTGAGCCGCTGACGGGACCATTAGCACGTCTACAAGTGCTGGCTGCAGTGCTCAGGGAGAGGATGGAAAGCAAGTGTGGATGGAGACTACTTTAAACAAAAAGCAGTGTGGAGACAGGCCAGAAACCACACTGCAAAGGTCCTTGGGGAGCCGTAATAACTCCTCTCACTGGCCAAAGGCTACTTCCTGCTGGTCTGTGCAAACAACCCTGTTGCATTAAGGGGTCCTCAGGCATCTGAGGAGAAGAGGGATTTGGAACTGGTCATGCTGTGCTCAGGAGTGGGTCTAGAAAGGAGACCTGTCCCTTGCAAGCAGGGCTTTACACAAGTGCTGGGTAGGTTTTTGCTGCAAACCCCTGGTGGGACTGCAGCTCTTAGCATGAGGGCTGGGCTGAACCCCAAGGTATTTGCCTCTGACATTAAGCAAGATAGGGAGACAGGCTCTTGGCCTTGAAAGAGCTCTCTCCTTCCTGGATGGTTGCCCCATCAGTGTAAACACCAAGAAATGCTCAGCTGCTGTGGTCTGCAATGCTCCTGTTTCAAGCTGGAAGGGTTTGTTTCGGAAAAAAACCCCCAACAACAACAAAAGAAGAGAACTTTTTAAAAGCAAACTATTGGAAAAATGACCTTTCTGAAATTATATTTATCCTTTCCTATAAACCTGATCTGGAAAGTGTTCCACAAGGAAGCTGAGTATTTGAGACAGTCATGACCTCTCCCCGGGTCTTACATGTGTGTAACAAGGGCTTTCACCAGGTGCTGTTTATTGAAATAGATTTCTGGTGACGGCACAGTTACATGTGACCTCTGCATTGATAAGGAAGGAGCAATTAAAACAAACCTCTGAAAGTAGATATGGAGACCCATCAGGAAGCCAGGGATGCAGATAAAATAGCATTGGCCCCACAAGTCTGAAACACTATTGGAGGAGGAAACACTTCTAATGTCAGTGAATTAACAATATTTTATAGGAGATAGTCTCCTCTTAAAAATAGGGGAATTGGACCAGATGATCTTCACACGTCCCTTCCAACCCCAACCATTCTGTTATTCTGTAACAGCCCAAATACAAAATCTCAGCCTTGGATTTGGGACCAATAAAACTAACGTGAAATTGCAAAAAGCAAAGTGCTAGCTGTTTGCAGAATGACATTCTGCTTCGTTATGAGTAATTACACAAGGATGGGACAGGGAGGTCGTGTCTCCAGCAGAAAGGGTGCTTAAAATCATTTAAGCATTATATCTTAAAAGCTTAGACGGGGTTGAAAGGTGAACTAAATCACATTCTGCCCTCTGCCCATGCACATGTAAACACCAAATGATACAGCTCGAAGCAGGGACCTATAGATTGCTTCCAAAAGCAGTTGTGGAGGCTTTGGCCCATTGGTATTGTAAGACTGACCCAGAAAGCAATGTGGATGTCCAGTCTGTGCCCTGGGTTTTTGAAACACAGGGGGTGAGGTCTGGAAGAGGTTGTAGCGATTTTCTCCAGCACCGTCAATTACATCTCTCCTTCCAACAATAAAGCCTAACAAAAAGTTTAGAAAAAAATGTCTTTAACCTACTGGCTCTTGAATTTTCTTTGAGAGATCTCTGATTTTAAATAATGTTTTAGTTTGGCCTGAGCAGAAGAACCTGAGTTAAGCCTGAGTTAAGATGTCCCAGCAAAGTTTTCCCTTTCCTTGCCCTTTCTTGTGTAATAAAACTTATTTCATAGAGGTTTTCAAGCAAACACAACGTCAGTCTCTGACGTAGGTGGGCCAGAAAGTAATGTTGTCCTCAGCTAATAAAAATGAGCATAAAATAACAGCAATCTCTGTGGATTTACATAGCTGCATGTCTACCCTCTGACCATCCCCATCCTCTCCTCTGTCTGGAAAATCCCCTTGGGCTCAGAATGTACAGAAACAAAGGCAGCGCAAGCCCATTATTTCAGCTTTAGTGTCATTTAAGGAATGGGGATACAGTTGTTAATAGGGTGTTTGCTGGCTGTTTACTGAAGAAACAGTGTCTTGCTGGAGGTCATTTCCAACTGCACTGTGAGAACTGCTTCAAAGAGGCTACTTAGTGCAACAGAGCAGTGGCAGGAAGGTCTAAAGAATCAGACTTTCTGAAAGGTTGGTTTTTTTTAACAGAGGAAGTTGCTTTAACCTAGATATCTACTCAGAAAATGTATTTTCTGTTCCTTGGTTGTTTGACTTTAGGAGAACAATAAATTCCCAAGAGTTCTTAGAAAGATCAGTCATGCCTCCTTGTTTTAATGGCATATTTTGAAGTTTTGCCTCCAGAATATTGATAAGAATCAAAGTAACTTTTGAGATATGGCGTCAGATTCGCTCCAGGAATAAGATCCCTCTCAAGTTAGACTGTCTGCAGGCTTCTCAGACCACCCACTTTCAGCTTAAACACAGCCTGTTCAAAGTCTGCTCTGATTCAGATCAGAGCAGTAGCTGTCTGCTCAAACTGCGAGACCTTGGCATCCATCAGACGTGTCCAGCGCACATCTGATAGCACAGCTCAGACTGCCCAAGGCCATTGGAAGGCAGGTGATGGAGAGCTAGGAAACATCAAAGTTGGAAGCAGCCTAATATTCAACCCAGCACACTACACATTTTGAATTTCACACGCATTCCACACTATTCCCCAAGTCCCAAAAGCTTTAATCCAGTCACTTTGCAACATATGTGTGTTTTATTTAAAAATAAATTATTCTGTATTACTTTTCCTTTCTTGTATCCAGCTGGCAACATGTTGCATTAGTTCTACAGCAGCCAACACAACCTCCCATTAGTTAAGGTGCTGTCCATTTGTCTACATCTTCAACTAATTTTCTGCAAAGCCCTTGGACAATGTAGGGAGTTGCCTCTTCAGGCAGTTAACCCAGTGCTCCAGGGACTGCACACTGACATTGCTGAGATTTGGGCCATGCCTCTCCCAGACTCTTTGCCAATTACACTTGGAGATGGGCTCATCATTTGAACTGATTTGGTTGCCTACCTTGGCTAAGAGCTACCACTCATCAGCTGATTTCAGGGAACTGGCCATAGGAAAGCGCTGCGGCTAAGGTAAAGCGTTAAATTAATGTGTAAGAGACACCTCAAAGGGAAGCAGGCAGCAACAGGAAACAGTAAGATGGAAACATCAGCACCAAGGTTGATAACTGTCAGAAACCCCTGGCAAGGAGAACTGAGCAATGTTTGACCAGGAGCAGAAAGTAAAACAGAAATCCTCACCAGACAGCCGTGTAAGACAGGCCTCCACCTTGGATATTGTAGTTGTTCACCTCTCATGACCTCAGACAGATGACAGTGAACCAGAAGGGTGACCAACAGGTTTGGAGGTAGAGAAGCTGCTCAGTACCAGGATCCAGACACACAGCCCTGCTGTCACAGAAACAGAAGCTCATTAAAGACCGAGAGGAGGGGGATGGGTGGGTTTTACTCACCACCACACACACTGCAAAAGCTGAGGGTCAGCCCATTATGTTACCAGTGGCACATAAAAACAGCAACAACAAATAGTCACAGTGAAAATAAGTAAATGAATAAAAATAAACTCATCACATGTAATGAGTTTAACTGTGATGCTCCTGACCCCAGGCCACAGCAATGGCTGGAAGTTTCCTTTTCTTGAGCAATATTTGAGCCATATTCATAGGAGAAAAGCCCCTTAAGGTCTGTTATAAAACAAAGATACCAGCTTTGACCTGTGAACCCTCTGCACTGCAGAGCAGTGGATACTGGAGAGTTATCACTATATGCAAGTTTTGTCCTGCTTCTTTTGCCCAGCCATCTGCTGCTTGCTATGGCTGGAGGTAAATCAAGCTGTACTTTCTTACAGTTCTAAGTGCTCTCACCCAACCCAGCACAGCTGCTCCACCTCCCTGCAATGGGAGTATGTAACTCCTCAGATAAGAGATCATCTCTGTTCCCACTGCACACAAGAGCTTTTACTTCCTCATCTGATCCAGAAGTATTTCTTCTCTCATAGAAGATCTCCAGTGAGCTGGAAGGAACTTTACCACACAAACTTGCCTTCTTGCCTGAGCGGGGACTTTGTGCAGGGAAGCAGTGGGGGAAGCTGGAGGTGGTTGTGCCACTTGCATGTTTGGCACATTCAAGAAAGGCCAGGAGAGATCTCAGAAGATTTAGCTATGACTGGTATGATGTGGACATTTGAAATGATGCAGATACGTGTAGACAAGGCTGCTGGTGTGTCACTGAGAGTAAAGAGGGACTCCTGGGGTGTGCTGGGGGAATGAACAGAGTCAGTGATGCGTATGACGGAGTATGACAGCAGGCACAGGTGATGGACGGGCTTTGTATTGCCATTTCAGGAGATGCCAAAAATCCTTATGAAGTCTTGAGGAGTTACGTGTGAGCATAAGGAAAACAGTTCTTCCACCAAGGAAAGGGTGTTGAGGTGCCTCCAGACCAGGACTTTGTGTTCTGAACCAGACAGAGCTACAAAAGCCATAGTTCTGATTCTGCCGATCATTCAGGAATTTCAAATCTCACTTTGGAGTCAGGAGAAGAATGTAGTCAAATGTCTCTTCCTCAGTTCCCTACTCCTGCCCTACCATGTGGCCTTCCAATCCCTAATGATTCTATGATTCTCTTGGGGGGGACCCAGGACAACACATAACAGTCAAAAATGATTATTCAACAGGAGACAACATTGTCCTGGGAGAAGGGGTACCTTCCCACAGCCAGAACTGTAATCCATCACAATGTTTGCCTTGCAGTGCTTAACATGGTCAAGTGCAGGCTGGCTGGTAGCCCAGAACCTGTTCAGCATCTGCTCCCTCCAGAGCCTCCCAAGCAGGCTAGAGGATTCATCACATCTGTGAAGTTCACCATGCACATCTGCAACTCACATGGTGGGAAGCTCTTGTGCCTATGGGCCAAACGGAGCTGACGTCCTGGAGATGAACATATGGAAACCCTGCAGAATGCAAAAGGGAGGTGAGGAAGGAAACAGACAGGGAAAAACTGAATTTCCTAACTCCTAATGGGCAAGACAAAAGGTCTGATGCTATTGCAGGACCAAGTAGACAAAATTTGCCAAGGTTCACACTACACAGAGTTGGAAGGAGATAAAACACCACACCACATTTCAAAGACAGAGTAGACAGAAGAGAACAAGTGAAGAGACCTTTCACTTGTTAAAAGCTTATGTTAAAAAAGTTCACTGAGAGGATGGTCTATCACTGGAACAGGTCCTGCAGGCAAGTGGTCACAGCATAAAGCCCATCAGAGTTCCACAAACATCTGAACAACACTCTTGGTCATATGGTTTAGGTTTAGGTAGTCCTGCAATGAGCAGGGAGTTGGACTTGGTGATCCTTATGGGTCCCTTCCAGTTTGAGGTATTCTATGATTCTAGGAAGTGGGCTACTAGTGACAGGAGGAAAAATGCATCCCAAACCTACCATGTCATAGGAACAGCCTGGAAGAGAGAAAGCAGAAGTGTATTAAGGGGTGCATTTGTGCATCACACACAGCCCTGTCGATGGGGACACCACAGAGCTCCACATGAGAGAGTTTGGAGCTGTGGTGGACACAGAACCAGTGGTCCCTAATGCCATAACCTACCAAAAACACCCTGCCCACGCTTGCAAGGTGGGGTTTGCTTGAGAAATTATTCCCCTCCCCCGTTTCATATACTTCACCTTCATTAGGATTTCATATCCTGGCCACCCAGAGCTCCTTTTTCACCCCCACTCCTCCCCATGCTCCATGAAAAGCTGCATACTGGGTATGTAAATGCAAAGGAGCCGCACGGCCATGTGTTGTGAGGAAATGGCTGTTTCAAGAAGCCAGCATAAGCATGGAGACTTATTGCAGCTCTTGCTCATTTATTTTCTACGGCTTTACATATATTCAATAGCTGCTCAGCCACATCCTTACCCATAACACAGGGCTGCTTTGAGCAGCACTCAGGGGAGGGAGGGGTTGCAAATCAAATGTTGTTTCTGAGGGAGCTCCTCAGAAGCCTGTAGTGAAATCTCCAGGCTTTCACTTACCTTTAACACGTTTTCTAAGAGGGTTTCCAGCTGTGCATGGTGGGAGCTGCACAGTGTGGCTGCAAGGGGATAATGTCTCTGATGGCTGGTACACACAACCAGAGCTGAAAACATCCATCCATCTATCACCATCCATCCATCCATCTCAGTAAAGCATGATAAGTCTCAACTACATGACACTGGGGACTGATTGGGGCTCAAGGACTCTACGCTGCCATGAGGAGATGAGGACATCACCCAGCACAGTACAGGCTGTGGCAGCACAAGGAGATCTGGAGAGGGAGAAGTCTTCACAGGGTCATGCCTCTGCATTTCCTCGGTCTGCCCCATAAGGCCATCCAAGATGCTTCCTACCTGTTTTATCTCAGATTTTATGGATGTTTGTGAGCAGGGGCAGGAATTCAGCCATTGGAGCACAGTGAATGTTGTTTTTTCCCAAGGGAGAAACCGCTAAAAACATAAAAGCATAAAACCACTAGAAACTAAACCCATAGAAAGAGGGTCTGGCTGCACCCAAGACCAGAAAGGAGTGACAGAAAGACCAGAGGAGGCCAGAAATGAAACCCCCCCACCTCTGCAATTTATTACCTTAAGCTTTTTACTATTTGGGCCTAGCAAAACGAGCTTGGGGAGTTATTATTCATATGGAGCAACTTGAATTAAAAGGTGACCTATAACAGGGTGGTGGGACTTTGGGGTCGGAACAGGAGTCCCTTGGGCTGTGCCAGCTTCAACAGTGACCCCTGGGCTGTAGATGTTGATCAAGAGGGGTTTGCTGATGGCACGTGGAGACAAATCCTCTCCCTGACACACAGGTGTCATTTTGTAGACGTGCTAAGTCTACACATGACTCAGACCCCGTCACATTCCCCATCCTCCGTCATGCCAGTATTTCCTGTGCTCATCATCCTTTTGCTCTCCTTTTTACAGAGTAACAGGGATAACTGCTGGGAAACAGATTTGCTGAAAATACCCCTGCACTGGGTCTTGGGGTCAAGCTGGAACTGCAGAAAGATCTAGCACCAACATTAAGCATAAGATTAAACATGAAAATGGGATTTTAAAACTCTTATTATTGATTTTACATAATGGAAAGCCATTTCCACAGTCTAGTTAAAAGGAAAGAAATCTAAATCAGCCTTTTATTAAAAAACCCACTACTCTATTTCTTGGTCTAGTGAAATTCCCAAGTGTGATTTTTATTCTGCTGTCTTAAATGATTGTCTCCTTTTAATCACCATCATCGAGGAAATTAACCTGCCGAACAAAGACACTTCCAGCATTTTCATATTCAGCCGCATAATAAAAGACAAACTTATGCTAAAACATCAAAATTGCTGCAAAACCAAAGGAGAGACAAAGACATTCATGGTGGGGAAAAGGTACTAAACTTGTCTGAATCCCTACCTGCACTCATCATGTCCCATCTTCACCTTAAACAGAAGAGTAATTTATCACGGCATCACTTCATTACTTTATTAGCCATAAACACAGAAAAGGTCCATCCTGTAAAACCGATGTTTGAGGGGGTAATTAAAGCAGAATAATTGACCAGCTCAAAGCTGCAGGAGGGAACAGCGTGCCAATATGGTACTTTTATTAATAGGAGAGCTCATCCAGCACACTGTGACAGTGGAGGCAACATCAGTGATCGAAGGGGGCTGCAGGGGAAGGGAGGGCTTGGTGCAAAATTACTGCAGAGCGTGAGCTGAATTCAGGCACTTGCTGCATGCTCCAGCTCTTTAATCTTGGTGATGGAGGTCCCCAGAGAGGTGAGGTGGCTGTAGTTTAATCAGAGTCATCTGCTTGTTCTCAAGCGCAAGAACTCCGTTCCCTCACACGTTTGCACAAGGTCATTGTGGGGTGCCGGCAGCACTCGAACGCACGGCAGCTCCCTCAGATTGCTCATTAGTATTCGCAGCATTGTGCGGGCTAAATTTACCATTTCATTTAGAAGGCTCCCGATTGCACTTTTCTTCTATATCGTAGGCCTCATCAAAAGAAACAGGTGTTACAGGGAAAGATCCAATAAGCATTTATACATATTTACAGCAAATACTGGACATGGCTTTTTACTTAAAATTCAGAATATTCAATGAGCAGCTCACTCTGTGGATTACAAACGACAGGCAGGCTACTTAGGAATTAATGCTGTAAATGTTTGCACAAAATGAGGGGTAAAAAAACCCAATCACAGCAGAAAAAATATCTTGCTTTGTGCTCAGGTTGGAGAAAATGGCCTGGAGACAGACCAGACCAGAGCCAGCCTGGATCTGGGGCAGGGTCCAGTTCAGCAGGGTGCTGGGCTGCGCCTTGAGACACAAAGCAGCCCCATCCCACAGTGACAGGGCTGCACTACTGCCCTGGTAAATTTGCTGTCCAGATCTTACCATCATTTCATAGAATCATGGAAACGCAGACTGAGAGGAGTTGGAAGGGAGCTCTGAAAGTCACCTAGTCCAACCCCCCCTGCTAAAGCAGGATCCCCTAGAGCAGATCACACAGGAACATGGGACAGAGTCTAGTTGGAGGCCTGTGTCTAGTGGAGTGCCCCAGGGATCGGTGCTGGGACCGGTCCTGTTCAATCTATTCATTGATGACTTGGATGAGGGATTGGCATGCACTGTCAGCAAGTTTGCTGATGACACTAAGCTGGGTGGTGTCGCCGACACCCCCGCAGACTGTGCTGCCATTCAGCGAGATCTGGACAGGCTGGAGAGCTGGGCAGAGAAAAATCTAATGAGCNGAACTTCTTCACAGTGTGGGTGACAGAGCTCTGGAACGAGTTGCCCAGGGGGGTGTTGGAGTCTCCTTCTCTGGAGACATTTAAAACCCACCTGGATATGTTCCTGTGCAGTTTGGTCTAGGTCATCCTGCTGTGGCAGGAGGATTGGACTGGATGATCTTTCAAGGTCCCTTCCAATCCCTAATGTTCTGTGATTCTGTGATGTCTGGGTGGCTACTGAATGTCTCCAGAGACAGGAACTCCATGTATTCCACATGCCTCATAAATCAAGGCACTAATGAGTTAACACACTTATGCATTAAGTCCAGTGCTGTCTAGAACAGACCCTAAGCAGGTAACTTCTGTCTATTATGGCTTCTGTGGGAGCACCTCTGGTTACCCCTAAAAGACCGTTGCAGGTAATTCAGCATCAGTGGAAAAACACGCTTTAAGGGGTTGCTGAGTTCAAACTCTGGCCCTGCCTCAGATTATCCCCGAAACAGGTAAGTGGGCCCATTCTCCATCTTTCACAATAACTTCTTGCTAGGACAATCAGCTGCCAGGCAGGAGGACCCACAATGGAGCTCACTGAAACCTCTTCAGTACACAAACTCAAGTGCCAGGCACAGGTACCACAGTTGGCTGAAACCCAGGCTGCTTTCTGTAATGCACCTCCTAGCCACAAGCTCTTTTAATTTTTAAAGTAAGGGGTTTTTTTTTCCATATCTATTTCTAGGTCTAATTAATTACAAACCCTGTCCTGTGCCATTGAAAGCGTCAAACATTTGGGCTTTTAATCGCCTATTCCAAGCACTAATGTGTGCTGGTGTTCTTTGGGGTGCTGTGAAAAGGCAGACTCTTACATTTCCCAAGTTCTTGCAATAACACAGAAAATACCACTCTTCACTTCGGCAATACTGGAGCCACAATTACGCATTGACTGCCTTGGCTTTAACGTTATATCGCTTCCTGGTATTTGAAATATTCTGCTGGGGAAAAAAAAGTAAATAAATAAAAAATCTGGTCCCACCAGGAAGCAGAGAGAGAAAAAAAAACCCCAGAGCTTTTGAGCACTCCTTACAAAGAACCCCCTGAAAATCCTTCCATGAAAGAAATAAAAGAAAATAAAGGAAACTCAGCTAATAACACTTTTCCACATAAATAATGTCGATTGTAACTGGCCTTTGGAGAAGCCTGAGTACAACAGAGGTCTCTTTGTAAGGCCAAGCACTGATTACATGCTGCTGAGCGCTTTCATGATGATAGCTTTTCATACTACAGCATCTCAAGTGCTCTTAAAATTAATAAGCCAGGCTGCCTTCTCCTGCGCTGTGCCATCCCCTGAGATGGATATATAATGCCAGCACATGGCAAGGAAAAGTTCTGTGGGCTTTTCCCAGTGATATTTCCAGGTCTAACAGGCTGCACGAGCGCAGGTCCCTGCTGATGTTCACCTCTGCCCTTATAGAATAATAAAGGGATTAGGCAGCACATCTACCTGCGATGGCTGGAGATGGGATTTGTGACCCCCAAGGCTGGCCCTGGTCCTATCCCTTAATGAAGCAGTGAGATAAGCCCTAAAGCGTACATATCTTCGGGAGAGGAGATTGCTATTCAAGCCTGTTGTGGGTGCCTTAATCCCAGAGGTGGCTATGAGCAGCCCTGCTGTGCAGTGGTGCTGCAGGGTCAGCCTGGGCAGGCAGCTTTGCTGGGCAGCAGAGGTGTTTTGGCAAGATCTCCCTTGCAAAAATGTCAGTAGCCCCCTGTTCTCCTCTCCCATATTACAAATGCAAAAATACGCATTTTTTTCCTGTTCCTATTTGGAAGATGCCGATGCTAAGTGCCACTTGGCAGCCTTGGTGGGAGCTGGAGCTGGGAGCAAAGCTGATATGTGCAAAGCTCTTCAACTGCATCATTCAGTTTTATCACCCACCTTTTGGGGTGCTGGGGACTGCCTAGGCTCTGGTGTGAGTTAAACAGCCAGCATAGCTTAGTGGTACAAGGAGGTCTGCACCCACATCCTCTTCAAGAGCTGTTTAACTCGTCTTTGCTGCTGAACTTTAGATTTCACCCTATGAGGGATCCTAGTCCTTTTGGCTGACTGCACAACAAGGTGACAAAGAGGGATCCTAAGAAGACTGAACTCTATATTCTAAATAGGAAGCAAACTGCCTAAATCAGAAGTTGGGGGCTGAACGGTACCCAAGGGTTTCGGCTCCAGCACTTGTTTCACAGATGTATTTTGGAAGGGGAAGAAAGGAAAATGCTTGTGTTCTGTCTTTGTGAAAAATCCTTGTCAGAAATGATCATGGTTTGCAAAGAGAGGCAGATCAGCCCCTCAGAAGCGTGTTGGATTGGTGGGTTATTGCTATGAAGAACTGCAAGAACAGCTCACTTTAAACTGTGAGCATGGACCTTGAAATCCAGTACATTACTGCTTCGCTGCCACAAAAGGGCTCTATTTTCTGTCAGCCAACATCCTAAATTAAACAGCTTCCACATGTGTCAATAAAAGGCATTGGCTCCATTATTTGCAGTCCCTCAGAGACAATTTCTAGTCTCCTTTGGCAAATGTCATTAGGGTTCCAGACAGACATCTGCAGCATGGGCAAATTGACTGATAAATGCTCCTTGCCGGGAAAGTGAAGCAGGAGAACAGGAGATTCTTGATGCTGCCAGCAGCTTTGAAGGGGCAGGATGTCTGAGTAGCCTCTCCCAGAGCCACACTGTATACAGGTGGAGAGATCTGCACAGGGTGGAGGGGGAAACAGTCTGAAGTGTAAACAGGGTCTGGTCCAAAGTCCACTGCACCAGAGGGGAGAGGAGTCAGGATTCCTGGTTCCATTTTTCCTAATAATCTTACCCAAGTGGTTTTCAGGCCCTTTTGTCACACTGCCTTAGCTCTAGACATCACTCTTCCTTTATTTGTTCTCCACCAAAGTGAAGGTTACCAATGGATAACTATGGAAACCATGAGTGAGCTGTTCCTGGGATGGTGCATCTGTAAGCACAGGTGGAGAACCCTGTGTTCATTCCAAACAGATCTTCTTGAGGAAACCAAGGTCTTCCCTATACCTTGAGGCTCTTGTAGAGGGACCCAGGACAGGATCCACAGCTCAGGTGAGCACTAGGAATACGACCCAGACTGTGCATGGATGGACAAACAGGATTCATCTGTCACAGAAATGACATGTCCCTTTTTCCTGCCCATCCCTTGGCACAGGACCTTGTTCTTGCACAGCACCATGCAGTATGTTCCAAAGAAAAGGTGCAGGACAGGAGAGAAGAATCTGACTATTCTGGTGCAGGACAGGTGGCAAACCTTTCACCTTACGTATTTATTTGAGAATAAACCATACGAGAAGTATGGAAAGCAGCAGGACTGACTCTGACCCACCTTCTCAACTGGCCCAGGACTGCTTCCGAAATCCACGGGCATAGCTAACAGCAAAAGCAGGACCAGCATTTTCTGTAGCAAAACTGTCTTTGTGTTGAAAAATTACCTGCTAATCTCTGCATTCCGGTAAGCACCAGACGGCTTTTCATTCACCCTACGGCTACAGCTCTCTTAGTTTATTATTTATGTCTCCTTTCAGACTTTCCCACCTGCACCATCTCTATCAATGGGCATGAAATAAAAATCAATAGCAGCTGTCCTGCTGCTCGAACAGCACAGCAGCAGCTCTGGTGCTAGATCCCAGCCAGGAACTGGTGTGCGATCTGCTGAGCAAACAGGACTGTTTTGTGCATGCTTGGTGGTTGACACCAGCTCAATCTTCTGCTTCCTGGAGGTTTGTGGCACTGGATGTATGGGGAGAGAGGAGCAACTGATGTTTAGGGACATAGTGAGCTGGTCACACACTTAGCAGGCTGCAAGGTGTGTCATAGCCACTTTGATCCTGACTGTACCTCACCCCAGTGCACCTCTGGTTCATCCCTTCCCAGCAAAGTTTGTTTTTCCAAACTGCCAGCAACAGGGATTTCTACAGCCAAAATACAGGTATTCTGCTGTCCACCTTGCAAGTTCTGCCTCAGCTCCAGAAAGCGATGGTAACTTTTCTTTAAATCTTTAAAAGTTGTGATAATGACAGGAGCAGGTCTTGCAAGGAGAAGAAAGAGCAGAAGAAGCATTAAGTAACTCTAGTGCCTCTGATGCAGCAACCAAGTCATCATCTTCAGGAAAAAGGCAAGGTTTTCATTCTCCAAGCATTTAAATTTTAGGTCATTCTGCTCCTCAGCAGATTCACCTCTTCTCCCTTGGTAGTGTATTTATAGAAAAATTGAGTTCAGACTGCAGGGTCTGCAGGATAGTCCATGGATATTGATTGCCCTGTGTGTTTAAGATAGTGTGTACTGGTAAGGTGTTTGCATGGGATTGTGCCTCTGCATGGTAGCTTTGCCCTGTTCTCCAGTCCACACATGCATGTGATACTGGAAGATACTGGAAGAGCTGCATGGGTCTGTGCCCAAAGGCTGAGCAAGCTGCAGCATGCCCAGCAGACTGTCTGACTTACACAGACTACAGGATGTGTCTTCCTGCAATAGTCCACATTCTTTCCCTGCTAGGGCGTCTAGGGGAGACTGTGAGAGCACATGGAAGGACCCCCTGCTTAGCTGCAGGCGGGAGCCTTTATACCAGCCCAGTGGCACTGAGAACCCTCTGGGACTATGCACAAGCTCTGCTCCAAACCCAGCATGGAGCTATGCAGGGGAAATGGGGAACAGAAGGCACAGAACACATGAGATTGTATTGTGTTTGATCTGAAACCAAATAGTTCCTATAACAGAGAGGATTATTGATACCTTTGCCCCTGGCTCCTAAGCTGCATCCTTTTCTCTGAAGGAGGTTGCATGCATCCCCTCTTTTCTGCATATGGAAATCTCTATGTGTTCCACTATGAGTTACAGGATTGGAAGGAAACAGAGCAGCTCCAGGACCCTCTGCCAGGTCCTACCCTGCGGGCAGGAACCAAAGCTGCAAGTGTTGGGCCCAGGAGGGTTCATGTGTGCAAAATCAAGAGCGGTACACACAGCCAAAGGGAAAAACTCCCCTTGTTCCCCAAGAGAAACCCTGGCATACTACTGGGCTCGAGCAGCAGAGACGTAACCCACAGACACCTGATGCTGAAGGCACATCCTTCCCACAGCAATTATTTATAGCGCTAGTAATTGGTATACCAGGCGCTATCCTCCTCCTCCTCACACTCACTAGCAGTGAAACCGAGGAGAGCCCGGACAAAGCCTCAAATTCAAGCAGGATATCTTGGCCTCAAAACTATCCACCAGCTTTGCAGCCTGAGAGGTTGTATTGATGGCAGGGGAAGGAATTTGTCTGTGGGAGGAAATCGAGCCAACATCTCTGAAAAGGGTGAGGAAAGTATCCAGAAAAAGCCACGATACAGCAGCAGAGGTTTTCAGGAGACACATCCATCTGCGGGGGATTTCACCCCCACATGCCCCAGGTGCTGAAAATGGGTGCAATAAGGCTCCTGTGAAAGCTCCATCCTCAATCTGTCTCCAAGAGTTAATCTACCAACACAGGACTTCATAGCTCATAAGGCGTAAGCATCCCCCCAAGCGTTTTTAAAAAAATAATGTCAAAAGCCTCATGTCTTATAAGGCAAATGAATTGTTCACCTGGGATCTCTTTGCCAAAGTACAACATACTCCTGCACTTTGCTGTTCCAGCACTTAAAATGAACCTGTACTAGATTTGCAAGAATCTGCCATCACCAAGCAGGGGAAGAGGGAAGGCTTACAACAAAAACTCTGGAAAGAGAAACAGCACCTTCCTAAAGACAAGAGCCCGTTGTGAGAGATCACAGCTCTGCAGTTTGCAAGAGTAGAGACAAAGCAGAAAGGCACTGAAAATCTGCTGTGTTGTCTGCTCTGCTGGCTCCCAGCAAAGCTCAGCCCAGGCCCAGTTATGACTGTGCTGGTACCTTTAAGAAAATAAATCCTTCTTACCCCCTTTCATCTTACAAACTGAGACTTTGCAAGCAAACAGTATCAGCTCTTCTTGGGATTCTTGGTCAGCCTCTGTCTGTGTGCCAGTATTTCTGACCAGTTCCCACCAGAGACCCAAAAACTGGGACCAAGCTGGCTTGGCAGAATCTGAACATTAGCTCAGTCTTTAAAGTTGCTTATAGAAATACAGGATAAATCCACTGGAGGACAAGGAATCTGCGAGGATCTGCTTCTTCAGCTCTCTCACTCCTGGAGCTGTGTGAGAGCAGACAGCAGCACCACTTCATCTGGGGACGTATCTGTGTGAGTGCTTCCTTGTCCTTCTGCTGACCACTTGCTCCTGTGGTTTCTATAAAAATGACTTGAGCTGCAAAGGAGCACTTGTGCCCTCAGCAGCTTTAACCATTTCCACACCAGCTGCCCTGAGTGTGAGCTGGACCACCTGCCCTTCCTCAAGAGACAGTGCACAAGAAGCTGTAAAACCCCACACACAGTACCCAACACTTCTTGGGCAGGAAAGGGTAGAAGAGGTAGCAAATCAGTACATGATGGCCATTGGCTCCATCAGTAAACTCTCAGCTCTCCTGACGACAAAAGGAGGAGAAAAGCATAGACTGAGGAGAACATCTATCTTGTCCAGACAATTTTATTAAGCCTTGAGCTGGGGATTTACTGGCTGGGTTGTACAAGTGGGACTGCACCTTAAAACACCTTTCCTTTAACGGCTTTGCGTTTCTGGATACAGCCCATGTTCCTGAGCTTCCAGTTTGTTTCCAGCTCCTCCAGACCTGAGGTAAGGTATACAGGGAAAGTTCTTACTTCACTATGTCATCCCAAGTGTTTATACCTGGAGCATACTCAAGAGCATGTCCCTGACCCTTGGGCAGTGGAAGACAATATCAAGGGCAGGTCATCAGCCAAGCTTTCTGGAGAGCCCTGAGAAGGCAGCAGGGTGGACAGCAGTGAGGTGGGAACGTAACAGTGACATAGGAAGCTCCATTGTACAGCTGGTAAAGAAATTATAAATCAGGAATAAAATATGAAGCACACATGAATGCAGACCCTGCTGCCAATAATTTCCACTCTTGGGTCACTTATCCTTGCTCCTTTTGCAGCTGCACACATGCAGAGCTGTCATTACAGAGCAGTTTGGCTAAATACATCTTGTCTTCTTTTCATGTCTTCCAGCTGGACCAAAGGTCGTCTCTGTGCAAGTAGCGTGCACCGTGACACAACCCATGACACTTTCCTGGGGAGCTCTGTAAAGAATCAGAGAATAGCAGAGGTTGGACAGGACCTCTGGAGATCATCTGGTCCAACCCCCCCAAGTTGCTGTAAGTTATTGCTGTATCCCATGAAGCAATAACTTAACTACAGCACAGAAAAACATGCAAAATCCTCATCTTTCTTTGATGGAACAGGCACTAAAGAGCTGTCTTCATGAAAGGTATCATCTCTTTCTCAAAGGAAAAACACTGCCCCTGAGCAGTATTAAACTGAGTTATGGCTAATGTGAGGAACTTAGGTCATCAATAAAAACTAACTTCCCTCTAGGATATTTCTTTGGCATTTCTGCGAGCTCACACCTTGCACCTTCTTTCCTGATGAGGGATGTGCTATGCACAAGGTCATGCAACAGGGCTGCATGGTTCTGATCTCACACATAGCAGGGCAGGGGTTGGGGAGGAAGGGAGGGCACAATGAGGGGCTGTTTTCTGCCCTCAAAGTTTAAAATGGGAGGGAGTTTATAGTGCAACAAATCATCCAATCAGCCATAGCCATCAGAATGCAGGCTAGCTTAACCCAATAGAGGATGACTAGGAATGATCCTAAATTCAGAAAAGCAGCTACTGATATTTCTCCAGATTCCAGTCAATTTCAGCACAAGGGTTTCCCAGTTCAGATGTGGTTCCTGTGTAGTCAGCAACCCTGGGTGGATCTCTCTTGTATGAACTTGTTTAGTGTTCCCTGGAGCTGCCATAATTGTTCTAGCATCTATATCTACAGTTGGTCAGAGGGCTGTTCCACTGGCAACAGCTTGTTGTGGGAAGATGCACCTCCTTTTGTCTTCTCTGAATGTCTCCTGGCTTTCTCAGATACCTCTTAGTCCTTGTAAGGGAACAGAGAGTGAAAAGCCAGTTTCAGTCCATTGTGGCAGTGCCAATATGTTATCAGCACTTGCAGGGCAGCCTGCAAGGCCCACACAGCCCTCACGAGGTTTATGGTTCAAGCCAAGATTCTTTCTTCTCCCAGTATGTCTTCCAAAGTATACATGTCATAAGATGGCCATGTACCAGAACTAGAAGCCATAATTGTCCTGACATTGATAAACACAGAATCCTGATAATCTCCATGACCGCTGTGATATTTCATCATGGAAAGGCTTACTGGTTTAGAGTTCCCTCAGGGAAAGCCATGCCAAACTTCCAGTGAGTTACTGTCAGCTCATGTTAAAGCCTTCCCAAAGGAACTTGTCCATTACCAGCAATAAATCTCAAATGATGGGAGAATTCTGTCAAAGTCTTGGTGCCTAACAAACCTGCTATTTGCAGTCATTTCAAACAGAATCCTCTAGGATGGCCCAGATTGTTTTGAAGCAAACGATGGCCTTGACACTCGAGTATCATGAATGACTGGTTCATTAGACACATGAACCCCCATCAGGATTGCAAACCATTAAATCCAGAGCATAGTGAGTCCCAGCAGAGACCTACAGCATTCAGTGAGTGATAAGTGATTCTCTATCTCTTTTCCACATGAGCTGGTGTGAGATGCAGGACACCCCACAAGCAATACTCTGACCTCACATGTGCTTGGCTCTGTGGGTGTAGAAAACAGGAGGTGGTGCAAGAAGAAGTCGGTCCTGAAGTCTTTCTAAACACATGAGAACTCAAATATTAATACATAGTAGTTTTTTCCAAGCAAGGCAAGATTGTTTCCAAGAGTTGGCTTCTGGAAACTGCAAGAGCATGCCAGAGAAAGAGTCTATTTCTTGTTCAGACCTAGTCTCGAGCAAAAACTTTGGACTTTCTAAGTGATCACCAGTCCAGTGTTCTTACGTTGCTATTGCAAGTCCTGCTTAGCAGAAGTATCTTGATTCCCAGAGATTAATAAACTCTTGTCTTGTTCTTTCTGACAGCATTCAAGCTATAAGAACAAAGTGTCCAGATGCAGGCTTGGAGATGGCTTTGAAACCTTGGCTGCAAAAGTGTTCTGAAAGTGACTTACTAGGGAAGAAAAAGGATGACCCTCCAAAATCACTGTGATTTAAATATTAGAGGATCATTACATGATGCTGTAAACTCCCAGTGAATGAAGCCATATTACGACTTAGAACTGATCTGAGCCCACAGTTTTACACTGTCTATTCACAGCCACAGGAATTGTCCCAGCCACAATGGCAAAGATTTAAAATGTAAATTATTGTGTCTATCAAGCTTATCCGGCATTATCCTGATTAGTGATAAGTATTTTCAAGGAGACTTTCACAGCCAGGATTTTAAACCAAGCTCTGCTAGACAGCAGGGGGGAATCAAACACCAGACCACATTTGTGAAGAACACTGAGATGGTCCTTCAAGGATGCCCATGCTAAATGCTCATGGGCATGCAGATCCAGCCTTGTCCAGTTTCTCTGCTGCATCCATTTTGTCTTGCATTGATGAATTTGTTTCTTCTTTGTTTTTTGTCTCCTCCTAAAATCTCACATTTCATCTCTTGATCTTTCCTAGGAAATACCATGCTGTTCCCAGGGTCTTCTATGCACCAATATCCAAGTTACCTGTTATCTCCCTTTATTCCCTGCCTACTCATTGGTTTTCTGAGTGCACAGACAGCCTGTTGAAAGGAAAGCCTATTCTTGCTGACTGTTTGGAGAGCAGCTAGTCTCAAGGTCGCATAAGTCACAGATCCCATCATATTAGCACCACCATTCAGGCACTGAAAAACAAATCTAAACAGGAGAGCTCATCAATTTAAGCTGTCTCATGGCCGAACCTCACCATTATGCACAGCTTCCTTTCCTTACTGATTACAGTAGATTCATTATTGTTGTTTTTAATTTGGTCAGACACAACTGCATGGTGTCTTTTAATTGCCCTTTCTTTCCCCTCACTGAGCCACCAAGGGATGTAAAGAAATTATATGGCTTAACAATTCCACCCGCTGTAGACAGCCTTGTGTGGCCAGCGTACCAAAGACACTGTGAAAACATTACCTTTTACTGGAAGTGTAAACTCAATAAACCCCCAGGAGAGCAATAAAAATGCAGTAGACAGCAGATTTAACAAGGACATGCTCAGTGCACAGTGTAATCTTATTATGTGCTTAATGCCCAGTGGAATTACTGGAATTCGATTTAGCAACATCAGATTTCAGTTTTTCGAATTATACTGACTGCTTATAAATTAAGACTGCAATTTGGGATAATTGCTTTTCATTGGCAAAGCCCATACATTATATTTATTCTCACTGCACTGTTTATATCTCTGAAGTGTCACGGAGCATTGCCTTTGGGACTTAAACCGAGGTGACAGAGAGCTCTCCTCTGCATCAACGATGCTCACATTACTTAACCATTAAGTCCACGTAAATGCTCTACCCTGGTGATCTTTATATGCTTGAAAGGTCTGTTTTATGGTTTGCCAAACATGATTGAGCACAGTGAAAGATGACTGAGTTTCTGGTGGAGGACTCTGTCCTCCTCTCCATTTATTGGAACGGGGCCAAAATCATTGGAAAGCCGGTGATGAGCAGATGTGCAGTGAAGAAACACTGCATGACCAGTGCATTATCAACATTACACCTGGGAGAGCTTTCTCTTCACATGACCTTTTTTGGGGCTCTGACACTTCAGTGTCTAAGTGAACTGGGGAGAATAAGGCAGTGATTAATTACCTCTGGGGAAGGGAGTCATGATGTCAGCAGGGCCACCACTGAGGTAGCAGGCAGTGATAATTCCTGCAGATCAATGAACTGCTATTGGACTGTGCGAGGACATTACAAGCATTTGAGCTTTGGGACAAATAATTTCATCTCAAGAGTATAAAACGAAATAATTAAATCTAATGGAATGAGCAAAGGGCACAAGAGTACCTCTGGAAGAAGACAGGAAATACCTCTGATGCTGACTTTGGTCTCTGTGTCTAAGCCATGTATAATCTTAACTAACCCTCTCTGTCCAAACTACAGCGTACAGCAGCACAGCTTGATGTACTGAGGCTGATTCAGGCCAGCCCATACAGAAGGAATTCCCCAGGGTATTGGCACATCCTGGGCTGGAAAACCTTTACTGCTCCAAAGTCATTAATAGATCATGAGTTGATTAAAAAATTAATGAGGTAACAATTCAATTAAGTACTGTACCATTAGGCAATAAATGAGGCTGGGTTTGGCAAGCACATCAACAGACTGCTGAGCAAGAAGCACTTCTGCTCTATTCCTGCACAACACGTGAATCCAATAGCTCTCGCCCAAGCCCTCGGGGAGGAAAGTGTCTTTTAAGCATTTTCTGATGCTCACTGATATTTTCTGTGAAACACATATACTGTCCTTGTTTTGATGAAGTAGAAGTGAACCAGCCTGTGATCAAAGCGTTAGGTGGCAGGTCAGCTGTAGATAACTTAGAGACAGCTACAGCATTTCCCTGACTCCAGACTCATTCGGAAATTTAACTTGTGACTTGACAATGTTGTGGAAAATGACAGTGAAGTCCTCTGACATTTTCACAGGCTTCAACTCATATTTGCCCAGGGAACAAAAAATACTAAACACTATCCCAGTAGATGCTCTGTCAAGGCTGCTGCCCAGGGCTTCCCTGCACTGCTGGGAGCCTTTTCCTGAGGCAGATAAACTGTTTAGACACCCATTTCTGCAGCCCTGAGCTCCTTCACAATCACTGCAGATTATCTTTCCTGGTGGTCAGCAATAGTCCCGGTGCCATCACATAGTCCACGCTGAGATCACAGAATCACAGAATCACTCTAGGATAATCAAGTGCAACCATCTACCCCACCTTACAAGTTCACCCCTAAACCATATTCTTCAACACCTCATTCAAACAATCTTTAAACACATCCAGGGTTAGCAACTCAATCACCTCTGTGGGAAGCCCATTCCAGTGCCTGACCACCCTTTCTGTGAATTTTTTTTCCTAATATCAAGTCTAAACCTACCCTGTTGTAACTTCAACCTGTTCCCGCTTGTTCTATCACTAATTGCTTGTGAGAAGAGACCAGCACCAACCTCTCCGCAACATCCTTTCAGGTAGTTGTAGAGGGTGATGAGGTCTCCTCTCAGCCTCCTCTTCTTCAAACTAAAGAGCCTCAGCTCTTTCAGTCTCTCCTCATAAAGTTTATTCTCCAGGCCCTTCACCAGCTTAGTTGCCTTCCTCTGCACCTGCTCCAGCACCTCCACATCTCTCTTGTATTGAGGTGCCCAAAACGGGACACGATACTCAAGATGTGGCCCGTGCTACTCTTACCATCTCCAAGACCCCACAGAAGTAGGACTTCTTTGTCTGCATGGCCACAAAAAGTACTCCCATGGTTATGCAGAGCCACAGTGCTCCCATAAAGCACTTTGGAGAGCCTAACCAAACTTCTCCATGTTCAGAGAAGTATTTGCTGTGGAACTGGTCTTTCAAATCACAGAAGAGTTTGCCCATGATCAGCAAGACAGAAACCCAAGGTGCAATGCTACTGCTTAGTGCTTCCTGGTAGCTGAAACGGGGGAGGATCCATTACAACCTTTTTTCCATCTCTCCAGCTCTGGTTCACAGAAGAGCTGTGCTCAGAGCCGTGTTTCTGGCAGTATTTTCCACACACTTTTAATCTGTCCTATCTGCACTTCAGGAGAAGTAGTTCCATCCCCTTTCCCAACAAAACAGCAGACATATTTATGTGTGTTGGCTCTGCACAACTGTGCTGTTAACCTTCATTAAGACGTTTTAATAATTGAATATATGATGTGCCAGACATGCAGCTTAATCTCCAAGTGTAATGAAACAGAGGACAATGACACTAACTGCAGCTTCAGAATAAATATCACCCTAAATACCACTGAGCAGGTATCACACAAAAACACCTGCCCTTGACATTAAAAACCATCCTCAGCCACACCGAGGGGGGAATACAATACAGAATACATTGCATCTTATCTGCATCTCAATACCACTAAATGAGCATGGTTAATGCTTTTATAATTCGTCAGGGAACACTGTGAGTTCTGCATCTAAGCTAACCCATGAAAGAGGAAACTCTCTCATCTGCGGCCCCAGCAGGATGAAATACCATGGGCTGCTCTTGGCAAAGAGAGACTTTTTTTTTTTTTGCGCAGTGACACAGAGAGGATTCAGGAGGAGCCAGTTCTGTCACTGGCGATACTTCAAAGGGTGATGCCAAATTAGGGAAGGAGGATGAACTCTCAGAGACGCTTTATTTGTCCCCATGGAGGGAGGATAAGGGATCCCAGGGGAAGTAAGGATGTGCTGGGGAAACACACAGCAAAGTGGGGATGGACAAAGGGTCCTTTCCCAGGAAATTTCAGTGTATCTCATGGACCTATCTGCTACTGAGCAGGTGGCCATGTCCCAAATTCCTATTTACACCTGGACCCCATGATGGCCACAGGGTGGTTCTGTCTCTCCTGAGCATGCCTATACAATTTAAACCCATGTATACTCTGTGGCCTCTGCAGTTTTAGGGTATGGCAGGTGCCCCTCCTGATGCACCCTGTAAAGCAATGCTTCCTTGTGGTTTTGCAGCTTGCTGACATCCTCCCAGAGACCGGCTGGGTTATCCATTGAGAGCAAGAAAGCATAAGTGATGGAAGCATGGCTTCACACATCTCCATTAAATCCCTTTCTCGACCTTTCATTCCACGGCAGTTTGTAACAGATCTCACACATTTAATTAGTCAGACTGAATCCACCAAGAGCTTTCAGACCTTCATTGCTTACCCAGGCCCAAACATAGGGAAGGTCGTATAAAGCAACACCCTTTGAACCTGGGTGGCTTTATTTGGATGCTCACAGTGACCAGCAGGACGAGAATGTTCAGCTTGCCAGAACCCAAAGGGCAGGTTGGAGATTAATTTTCCAGCTTTTAATTTATCCCTCTCACTGAGGAGTTCAGTGTTTTCCCTTCTTTAAATAAATATTTTTTCTTGTGCTTATAATTTTTGTGCTGTAATAAAACAGCTTCAAAGATCAAAAGCTCTTGGGGGGTCTTTTGGCACTTTCAAGGAATTAAAGCAAAGAGCTGGGTTGAAGCAGGGCAGCCCTGAGTCCAAGCAGACTTACACACACACATTTCCAATGGGTGCTTTCATTTCCAAGTCAAGCAACAAAACCTTGAAAAGTCAGTCATTTGCTGATTTTCTTCTGTGAGACAAAAAAACTCTAATGAGGAATTTTCACTGGAGGGTTTGGGAAAGCAAAATCCAGAGCTAAGGTCCATTTACAATGCTCTCCTCATCTGCATTTGCACCTGCTAGCAATCAAACTGAAATTTGCTGTTATCTGATGCTTCCTGATCCCAGTCAATTTACTGTAAAAGACATTCCAGAGCAGGCACCAAACTGATCCTTTAAGCATCCCTGCTACCAGCAAGGTTTGGGGACTATATCTGTGTATTTCCCCATAGTTAGGGCTACTGATTCTGTTCGGGGAATCAGCAAAAGCCTTCAGCAGAAACCTGTTGTGAGACTGAGCTACAGAGAGAAAAAAATAAAGAAAATGAATTAGGTTCCTTTGGGAAAATTTGCTGGTGCCACTGAAATTCACATAAAAACTCACAGTGACTTTGATTAGGGCATGTTCAGGTCCTGTGCCTAGTTCTGCTGGCAAAGGAAAATGATCAATAAAATGGTAAAGACCATCAGCAGGGCCTTATTTCAGCAAGAAATGAATATGCAAGGCTCCCTATTTTAGCTCTAATTTTGAGTACTGCAATATGTGATCCCAATCCAAACTGGAAAAGAGAACTCTAAAAGTGCAAAAGCCATTTTGCTCCCTGTTTAGAAAGAAGCTGGCACATCTAAAGAAGAGATTTAGATTGAGCTGAGCTTACCCAAAGGAGTTGTCTTCATTTGTAACCCCCAGCTTCCTGGTTAGTTTTGAGACAACATGGAAAGCCACAGCCTCACTGTTTTTAGTGTCACCAGCACAGAGAAGGGTCAATCCCAGTTCAGCTTTGGCTGACAAGAGATGCATTTCAGTGTGCCGAGATTGGATTTTTTGTCCTCCCGTATGACTCCTTCATCTCCTTATTTATTATTTAAGAACCTGGACCCTCACCCTCCTGGCTTTCCCCTGCATCCAGGTAAGGGGCAGCAAGTGGGCACACCTGGCATTACCAGTAGTGGCTGAGGGCTGATGCAGGACATGAAGCATGTGCTACAGGATGGTACGGGGTGGAAGGGGGAACTGCCATCCACAGCCATGTCTCCTGGACCCCTCTGGTAGGAAGAGCAGCTCTTCTGTTATCTCTAAGGGAGGCTCCGGTGTCATGGTGGGGTGAAAGAGAGAAAACAATCCCTGTCTCCATAGGGGTTAAATGTGAAGTTTAGATTAAACAAACCATATAATGCAATGTCTTACATTCCATGAATGGAAATCATAGATGCAATCAGGAAGGATGAGGGAAAGAGTCACATTTCCCCCTCTGGCCACGTCCTGCTCTTTCACACCCACTCTCATGCACCCCACATGCACACTCACACAAACACGTAAGCTCTCTCCTCCTGGCAGCTCCCAGCATTTATAGGTAGGATGTTCTCCCAAAGTGCCAACACACCCCATCATAACAGTACCAGGGCCAGTGAAGCAAAATAGGCCAGTTGACTTGGGATTGCCAAAGTTTCTAAAAAAATTCAGGGATGGAACATTTAATATCAAATTTAAACGTAAAATCCATGTGAAAACTGGTCCCTCCCACTGACAGACATTTCTGTGAGCTACTGTCCTTGCTGATCATCCTCATGGCCTTCTGTGAGCCTGCAAGACCTTCACCTTCTTCCTCTGTTGGACCAGCCTTTGCCTTGCAAAAGACTCTCCGAAAAAGCTTTGCATTTCTGAGTCTCATGTTTTTTACTAAAACAACATTTGAAACACAGAGAAAAACAGAGAAGACTAGGCAGAAGAAAGGGTAAAACACAGGGGGTCTGCAGACCTCCCTGTCTACAGTGCCCCACAGTCACAGCCTTGCATGGTGTCCAGGTTCCTGCTGTGCCTTGCTCCACCTGAGCAGAAATGAGACACCCACACGCATGCTGGGAACGAGCAGAATTAAGCAGAAACCATCTGCCACCACTGCTCTCACAGCAGAGCACAAGAAAATGTTTGCCACAAACACTGATAGAGCTGGTGAAATGTCAGCGGGTGAAATGTCAGAGGCAAGAGGATGTCGTGTTGATGAGCTCTAATCTCATTACAGCTATGCCAGGTTGTTGAAGAGCTTTCATTGGGGTAGAAGAGCTGTGGTTTCCCATAAATAGTCTTTTCAAACTTGCAGATTTTCTGTGTTTTATCTAAGTCCTGGTAAAGGACACTGGCTTTAGGCAATGGTGGTTTTAGGGAGAAATTCTGAATGCAGCTGATGTAGCCAAATCTGTGAATGAGCTGGGGACAAAAACACCTTATTTATCCCATGACAGAAACCAGTAAAATCATACCCTTCCACAGAGGAGTGGGGAGGTTAAAATGGCAACCTCAGCTGTCATTCCCTAACCCATGCAGAGAAGCAGAAACGTCTGTTTTGCTCAGTATGACAAACACAATGGGCTTGGATGGATGAGGTGCCACCTCAAACTCAGCCCAGTAACCAATCAGCCCTATTTTCCCTAAGAAAAGATCAGATCCACTAAAAGTAAAGAATCCCAGGCCATTTATAGAGGAGCAGCAGCTTTATTTAATCTGGAGCACAGATTCCCAAGCCTGACCCAGAAAACTCAAATCTGCTGTAAAGCAAAAATTCCTTAAAAATCCACAAGAATCCCTTTGTTTTACCAACGAACAAACCCATAAAGACACATCAGGAATGTCAAAGTGCAAACATTACTGAAATTATCAAGAACCTGGGAAAGGTGACCCAGGGATCCACGGTAGTGGGACCAACACAGCTATTCCTAGCCATACTTCTACACAAAGACCCTGCATGGCCACAGGTCTCCTTGCAAGAGCTAGGAAGCATGGAAGGTTCATTCCTCTCCCACTGAGGCCACAGAAAGGGCATCTAGTGACAAACATCATCCTCTTTGCCTCCCAGCAGATGCTCCCATGAAGCACATTAAGTAGAGCACTTTATCCAGCTTTCCAACCCCTGTTATGGTTGCTGTCCCTATCAATTTAATGGATTTTTATGCCCATCTGAGAAGAGAAGATGTGGTGCTTGGTTTGCTATACACTAGCTTCTGCTGATTTTGAATCAAGTCATTTAGCAGGACTATCCTACATCTCAGCTGGACTCCACAGGTTTACATTTTCACCACAAACACACCATTCCCCATGCCTGCCTCTTTCTAGCTGCCGAAGTCTGAGGGGAAGGCAAGATCCGGTGTGGCAGACAGCCCCTTTTAATCATCTGGTAGTGCGTTTCCTAAGGCTTTGGTGGTGCTGTCACACATCAGTAGCAGATCTGTTCATCTGGGGTTACAGGAAAGTGGTTGTTTTCAGGGTACAAGGGCCCTTCTGCTTTCCAGCCAAATCACTACGACTAACAAAATATTGCTGTTAAACCACGTGTTAGCTGCATATTCCTAAAAGAATCCAACTGGATTTACTGTTGGCAGTATGAAGATTTCAGTGAGGCACAATAAGATTTGTTCAAAAGACCGCACCTAATTAGCTGCAATTGAAGGAACATTCATTAGTCTTCCCCAGCAGAAATTAAACAAACACACATGCAGAGCAAGCGCCATTGAGAGGTTTTCCCCTTGACTGCCTTTTGCGTCCCAGAGGTTGAGTTTTGCCTTTTGTTTTGACCTTTCATAGGCTGCAGCAATCTTTTTTTACTTCACATCTTCTCCAAAGGCTCTTCATGCAGAAGTTCTCCACCATTTGCTCAGGGAACTCATTCTGATATCGGCATGCAAATACCAACATCACAAGGCTCGAATTTAATCTACCTACTCCAACAAATAAAATATCACAGAACCATGGAATGGTTTAGGTTGGAAGGGACTTTAGAGATCAGTAGGGAGGAAAAGCATCCCCTGTGTCCTACGCGTTGGTACCTGTTCTGCCACAGCAGGGTTATGCCTCTATAGAGAAGGACTACGTTGTTAATTGATCTGCTTGTAATCTGTAGGGATAATCCTTTGCTTCCAAGGGAGCTGTATCTTACCCGAACACACATTTGTAGGAAATACTGCCTCTTAGTGATTTTGTCACTTCACAAGAACCATCAGCCTGCAGAGATTATTTATTTAGTTCCAGTAAAAGCCAGACATCTCTAACATCTCTAACAACATGTTCATGTTGAGTAAGGTACCAAGAATACACTTGCAGATCATCACTTCTGCCTAAAGTTTTTCATAGAATCACAGAAACGTTCAGGTTGGAAAAGACCCTTGGGATCATCTAGCCCAACCATCAACCCCACTCTACAAGTTCAGCCCTAAACCATATCCCTCAACACTAACATTTAAGCATCTTTTAAACTTATCCAGGGATGGGGACTCAACCACCACCCTGGGCAGCCTATTCCAGTGCCTGACCACTCTCTCCACGAAGAATTTCTTCCTGATGTCCAATCCAAACCTACTCTGTTGGAACTTGAAACCATTCCCTCTGGTTCTGTCACTAATTACCTGTGAGAAGAGACCAGCACCAATATCTCTACAATGTCTTTTCAGGTAGCTGTAAAGAGTGATAACGTCTCCCTTAGCTTCCTCTTCCTCACACTAAACAGACCCAAGTCTTTCAATCTGTCTTCATAAGGTTTATTCTCCAGGCCCTTCACCAGCTTTGTTGCCCTCCTTTGCACTCGCTCCAATACCTTTATTTGGTAGCTCCATAAACCTCTTTTCTAAAAAGCCCCTGTGGCTCTTCAAAATGCTAATTAATCTGTACATGCCTTCTTTTTCCCTTTTACATCAAACTACCACTTAATCTCTTTCTTCTTATTCTCCTGTGAGAATTTATCCAAATAGGAAATGGAAAAGACTCATGATTCTGACTTTCTAAGTGTAGCACCTGACATGCCTACATGTGTCTCATAGACTCATAGAACATTAGGGATTGGAAGGGACCTTGAAAGATCATCTAGTCCAATCCTCTGCCAGAGCAGGATCACCTAGATCAAGTCACACAGAAACATGTTCAGGCAGGTTTTAAATGTCTCCAGAGGAGGAGACCCCACAACCCCCCTGGGCAGCCTGTTCCAGTGTTCTATAAACCCCTCATTGTGAAGGGGTTTCTTCTCATATTTATGAGGAACCTCCCATGTTCCCGTTTACACCCATTGCCCCTTGTCCCATCATTCAATCCCAAATGTTCTTATCCCCAAGTTCTGCTACAATAGGAACCCCCAGAAAATTTTTGTAGACAACAGATAAAATAAAATCTCACAGATCTACTGACAACCCAAAGACCTACATGGCAATCAAGTATAACGACTGTCCTTTTACATAATATTATTTTCAGCTTGCCTAATTATCATTTTTCAGTCTGGTTGTCCAGAAACTTGTATGTTTTATTTAAAACAAAAAAATCAACCAACCCAGAAAACCAACAAAGACACCCCACTCAAGCAGTAAAGAATAAAGACTTCACAATCAAATCCCTCCTCCAGGCTCTATTTTGTACATAGTTGCTGGCTCATGAGATGCTCAACACCTGCACAGCCCCAGGGCCAGAGAAACCCTGCCCCTGGCTGCACCAAAGACAGAGGACAGAAAAAGTCCTCATGGTACTGATTTTAGTGGAGGTCCCATGGGATCAAACCACAGCAACGTAATTTCTGTTACTCTGATGTGGTGCAGATGTGTGTAACCATTTGGGATGCTGATTGCCAGTGACTCAATGCAAGGTCCTCAGCTAACTGATAGCATCAGACGAGAATAATCATTCCTGATTGCTACAACGTACTGCAACAAAAGCTGTCTCAGAGCTCCTGTTCCATTTTGGCATCTGCTCCGTGCAGCATTACTCATCATCTATAGAGACCTCTTAGCCTATTAAGTGAGGAAGTTGAAGATTTAGGTTTTTCTAATCACTGTACCACTGGTGCGGCTTGAGGGATGAATCCTTAGTCCAGTTCCTCTGTCTCCACCCAGCCTGTCCTCTGTTCCTCAAGCTGAATACATTAACTCTGCCAGAAAATAGTTGTGTGCATCAAAATTGATGGGGACTGGAATCCTCAAAGAGGAAAAGCCAAATATACATTGAACAATGGAGACGACTGAGTTCTCTGCAGCTTGGAGGCACTTAGGATTCCCTCATTAAAGCTTATGCAGCAAGTAAATTGATTATATATGGCAACAATAGGAACTAAACCTGGTCTGTGTTTCTAGGGCATCCTAATCAAAACCAGACCTGGGTTTGCACTTCCTTTGTGGTCCAGGTGGACACTTGCTGTCCTGTGAGCATAACAAGGGTGCCACAAAGGCTTTCCCCCAGCTCTGCCGCCCCTGTTCAAGATCAGAGCGGCTTGCTCAGTTTGAGAGCTTTCTTCCTCTTGTTATACAATGAAGGGAGAGGAAGTAGGAGTTGTTATTGCTGCAGCGAGCTCGGGCTTTTGATAATATTAAACTGTTTAGGTTGGATGTGAAACCTGACTTTGTCGAGAACCACATGGTACTTAAATGATGCTGCTGCCTTGCAAGTCTGGAGGGTGGAAAATAGGGCCAGATTCCACAATATCTGCAAATTACCAAAGCTGTGAATTTAATGAAAAAGGAAGAAAGATTAAGGAAGTTCTGTCTTTGGTGGCAAAGGTATCACTGAGAAGGAGAATACTCAAGGGGGAGATAAGAGTCCACTGCAATAAATTAGAGAACATATTTGGGTGTGAGTTTAACTATGAGCAGTAAGGAAGAGGGATACTTCAAAGACCTCAGAGCCCACAAGTCTGATTTAAGACACCGCTTACAGGCAAGGACACCATCACTGTAAATCTTCTTTGATAATTGTAATGGTCACCATAATTTTGAAAATCTTTTTTGGATAATGATCAGTGGCGATCACCTGCAACGCTTTAAAGCTTCACTTTTACTGTAGTGAAGGATTTGCTGCATCAGGCTTCAGTTCTTAGTAGGTGACACTAACTGGAGATCACAAGGCATCATGGGGATCTCAGCTTGGGTCTGTGGGACCAGCACACAAACACGATGATGTCTCAAGAGTACCTACTATTTTTTGCCTCTTCAGCAGTGCTGCATGTAGTTCATGAAGTGCTCCAGCATCCTTCAGGATGAAAAGTATCATGTAAGTATAACATGATACTGTTAAATCTGAGAGGAAAATATGCACTCATAGCCTAGAAGCACTCTTCGCAAACGGCAGGAATCATCAGTCCAGACTTCCTGAGAGGCAATGGGAACCATGGGAGTGGTTTTCCTCAATGTGCCTGAGATCTTATATTACTTTTCCGCTACATCAAAGACTTTTATTTAAAACAAAATTTAAACGCCTCAAAATAACAAACTGAAAAAACCACAAAGGTTTTTTTTTAAAGGCTCTTTGAAAATTATCTTTTCATTTATTCTACTCATCTCAGGAAATGCAGAACTACTGGAAGAATCACACTGGATGTAAGAAACACTCTACAACAGAGCTGGAGCTGGCAGCTGAGTTCTTTGCCTTTCATGCTTGGATCATGAGGAGAGCCCACAGGGGACTGTCACCAAGGACAGAGATGACTTCCTCTGGCCTTTGGAGAGGTGGCACAACAAACAAGACTGTTTGGATAGTCCTATTAGCATCCACAACCAGCCCTAATAATGCTGCTAAAGCAGAGGGCACCAGCTCCCGTCAAGCCACTTCATTCACTGTCTGTGGCAATAGCGAGTCACACATCATAGTCCCATGGAAAATGTCCAGCTAAAACCAGCCCAGGTAATCTGTTACATACAACAACAGTTTTAGTTCTCCAAAGGTCATCTTCTAATAGTCAGGCTAAATTACTGGTGGTCTGTTTCTTCCTGCTTGTTCTTTATGTCCAATGGTTTTAATATCTGTCCCCCTCATTTTGGTGTTCAAGCCTAAATACACTTGCAGAGTGGGTGCATGTCTTTGGCAACATCAGACTACCTTAAGATCTTCTCTGACATGGTGTAAAGAGGTCCCAAGACCCCCATGTGATGGACATCCCACAAGTGATAGACATCCCACAGTCTTCAACACCACCATTTGGTGATTCTTCAATTAAAAGTTGTGGATAACATGTATTCTGTATCTCCACTGTTGCAGGTTACGCTTAGCATGTGTCCTTCCCTTTTTTGCAGCAGCTTTTGATATTTGATGACTGTCTGTACATTTCGGTCTTCTCTGGACCACAAGTTCCCTGTATGGTTTTTTTGTGTGACCCCAGAAGCAATTTTCCCATTTGAACTAGCAATAGACAAGTAACTGTGGACCAGGTAGACATCCTTGCCCTTCGTAAATCCTTTCCTGCCCCTGGTTTTCTTTCCACTCTGTACACTCGGTCTAAACTCCAAGCCAGGAAAACCCAGCTCTTCTCATTGTTCTCTGCCCTTGTGATTCCTAGAGTTCCAGATACCTGTTTTTCACATCAGACTTCCTCATATTTCAGGACTGTGTTAGTTATTGATGTCCACAGCCATCTCTTTCCCTTTTGTCTATCCTAAATAGTGAGTTGGTCCCTTAGAGTGGGAACTTCCATAACTCTGTATCCACACTGTCCCATCCCAGTACTCTCCAAAGATACCCACTTCTTCCCAGGACTTGGTGCCAGGGACATATCCTCAGCTCATGCTGTCCAAGGTGTCACAAACTCACTGACAACTTACTAGAGCACATTTCAAGGCCAACTCTTGAACAGCTTCCTCAGCAATTTCTTCCCACTCCTCAAAATTCACCTTTTAGCAAAATCCATCAGTTTTCTCATTTAGACATTTTTATATCTCCTCAATTCCAATTCTTGTATTATCCTTCCCTGACAGCTCACGTAGTCATTTTTCACCAGGCACTGTATCAATTGCCTCACTGAATCCAGCTAGGAAATGCCACAGATCTAATCTGTGTCTAAAAAAATCCATTATTTTATCAAAGATATGATTCACACAACAAAATCTGCTTTTGCTAGACCTGCATTTCATTGTCTCCAATTTCCTATTTACCTCCAAGCTTTCTTTTTCTCCCTGACTGTTGATTTGTATCTGTTTAGTTGGGGTCAGACTGAAGGTCCAATCCTTCTCATTCCCCTTCCTGCATACATACCTATCTCAGCTTCAGCCATCACTGCTTCCCGCAGTTCGATGCACGCAAGAGCCACTGTTGCTAGTGGGTGCGCAGTGTAGTGTCTTCCGTGTCCCGATCTGGAGATTTTCTGTGTAGTTTCTATCCCCTGACCCTCAGCCCAAGTGCACTCAAGTCTGAAATTGGCTGCTCTCATGAATGCAGTGATTTCTGCACCCACAGCCTCATTATCTCTCTCCCACCTTGTTTTGCCTTAATGTTCACTTCCAACTGGGGCAAGTGATCTGATTTGCTCTCAGGCCACACTTAACAGTATCTTTGATATTGGCTGCGATCTCATTACACAGAGAACTTTGCTCCTTTCCATTTAATTTGTGGCTTATTGGACAGAACTGTGCTTGTTTAAATTTTCCTGATGAAAACATGCTATCCCTTTCTAGCAACGTCTGCTTATTTTCTGCAGATGACAAGCACATGTGCTGCTTGCTGATCGGCCTTTCCTCCAGGAAAGGGGCCAGGTAGTCTTTTTCTTGTTGACATATCCTGTAAAGAGACATCAATGGAGAATGCTTTCAATTTCCAGCTCTGTATCAAAAGCTTGAGTCAAATCACATCCACCTAGCCTTTGGGACACATTGCTTATTGTAATCGCAGAACCACTGATTTAGATTTTCAATTTCTACTTCCAAATCAAATTTATAACAAGAAAGCCCCAAGGAGCCCCAGGGTGAACAGCAGGTAATGAGGAGGAGTGAGAAAGGCACACAGAAGAGACATCATAGGGAAAGACCAGGGAGATCTCTCAAGCGTCCAAACAAAAGGTGGGCAAAACCCCTCTGCCTGCACCCCAGGCATTGCCCTCGTAAAAGAGAGAGCTCCTGAGACAAATGAGATCATTGTGGCCAGCAGCGCAGCCCTTCTGCAGTGCCTGTGCGTGCTGTAAAGGGGAAAAGTGCTTCTACTAGCACAGGAGAGCTTTGCCAAGGCAAGAAACAACTTCTGGCAGCCTCAGCTCCCGAACATGTCAAAATGTACTTTCAAATCTTGTCATAAAGACAAATTCATGTCCAGATGGGCTAAATCTGGTCTGTCCGAATCAATGGAGCTGTTGCTGATTGATACCAGTTAGGAACATGGCCCACTGCCTAGTACTGAAGGAACTGTGGGCATCCACAGTTTTTAGGAACCAAACACTACAGGATGAATAATCTGGAAACTCTCCTCCGTTTTCAGAGCTGCTGTATTTTTATTTCTAAATGTTTGATGAGGGCACAGTTTGCATATTGTTCCCACCTCCATTAGAGAAGGTTATGGTGTGGAAGCAGCAGGTTTTATCACACACAGGGCTAACACTTTTTTTTGGTGTCTGTAATGCTGGAGAGCAATTTCCTCCTGGGTATCTTCAGTCTGTCTTGCTGGTCCTGTTAAGTCAGATGGTCAGAGCTGTGTCTGACAGCATACTGGGACAGAGCTTCAGATGGAGCTAACACCCACTCCCCCACAAAATCATTAGGCCTAAGCAAGGAAACAAGCAGGGCAGGTCCAAACAAAGCAGCCCTGACCTAACACCCCCTGCCTCTGAACACCCATATATGCTGTCTAGGGCACTGGTCTGGTGCTCAGAGGAGACAGGCCCATGTCAGGAAGCTGGTCTTGGGTTCTCAAATGGCTCTGTGCTTAGTCCACCCTCCACCACCACACAGCACGAAAGGCATCAGAGCAAAGCCAAAGCTACATCTCTGGCTTCTGAAGTCATAGGATCACATAATCATTCAGGTTGTGAAAGACCTTTAAGATCATTGAGTCCAACCACTAACCCAACTGTCCCAAGGCCACTACTAAGCCCTGTCCCTGAGCTTCAGATCTCCAAGACTTTGAAACACATCTGGGGTAGCGATTCAACCCGCTTTCTGGGCAGCCTGTTCCGAGGCCTGAGGACCCTTTCCAGGAAGAAGCTTTTCCTCATGTCCAACCTGAACTTCCCCTGGTGCAGCTTGAGGACATTTCTTCTTGTCCTGTCACTTGTTAGTTGTGAGACGAGACCAAACCCCTCCACTCTACAGTCTCCATTCAGGTAGTTATAGACAACAAGAAGCCTCAGCTCCCTCAGCCACTCCTCTTAAGCTTGTTCTCCAGACCCTTTGTCAACCTTTTTTAAGTTCTTTGGACTCACTAAGGTGCCTCAATGTCTTTCTTGTAGTGTGGTGTCCCAAATTAAACCCAATACTCGAAGTGTGACCTCACCAGTGCCAAGTACAGGGGGACAACCACTTCCCTACTTGTGCTGGCCACTTTATTTCTGTTACAAGCCAGCATGCCATTGGCTTGCTTGACTGTCTGAGCACCTCCGTGCTATGAAAAAGTGGATTAATTTCACACTGAAACCACAAAAGCCAAGTCTCCATGCTTCATGCAGAAAAGAAACTCCCAGCAGAGCCTCCTGTCCAGCTTCTTCAGACCACCCTGCTCCCCTGCCAGCAGAAACAACCCTGATAGGAGTTTTTATCAGCTTCTTTCCCTGTCCCCTCATTGTTCCTAAAGACTTGCAAATGCTGCAGAAATTCCAAGCATTTCAGTCTGACCACAAACCTTCCCTAAAAAGACTCTCTCGCAGTTTATTGTGAGTCCATTTTATGAAATGCATGTGATGGTAGTCTACTAATTAATATCTGGCAGGAATTAAATGGGAATGACTTCTAATGATGATGCCTCCCTGACTGGTCAGTTCTTTCATCCCTCTGCACATCAGTCAAAGCTAAAGCTGAAACGGTGGCCAGAGTCTGATCAAAAGATGCACCAAGCCAAGACCTCAATGTGGATGTCAGGGGAAAAGCTGCTTCTCCAGGCAGGACACATTGAGAGGATAAATGGGTGACTCTCTGAAATTCTCTACTGCAAGTTTTACTCAGTTGAACATCTGGAAAATGAGGACATTTTACTGGCTAATTTCACATAAGTCGGTTTCTAAGCTAGGAGGAAATAGACCTACATGTGAGTGAAGAGAATTAAATATCAGCTATTAGAAGAAAAATAATCTTGCTTTACATACCTCTCTTCCATTTTTTTTTACCTCTTTTTAAAATTCCTCTCATTGTTTTGGCAGGTGACTTTGATGTGCTAAACCCACCCCTGGTGGGTTCCTAAACCAAACCGGCATTTATGTGTCAGGAGAAGAGTGAGTTTTGACACTAAAACCCCAGTGATGGGGTTGGGTATTCTTCTGTGTTGTTGTAACGTACTGTAACGTGCTGCGTGAAGTGGCTTTACTCAGTGAAATGAGAGACCCTAAATAAGTGTTTACCCTGTGGAAATCAGAAAGACTTCTCTAAAGAACACTTCTTGCATACAGTGGATAAAGGATCTTTTGTCTTTGCGATGCAGCACCACCAACACAGTACATTCAGTACCAATTTTATGCAAAACACTCATTGGAGCTGATTAGATGGGTATACTATTTTGATTTCACCTCTGTTCAGATTTTACTCTAAGGCCCTGACCTTTTTAATACATGAAAATATTCATATAAGCATAGTTCTGCTTCTAATGGGTACCTGTGAGACTGATTAGCCAAATACAGGAACGTGCGTTAGGACTCAGCTAAGTTCACTCCACATGGAAATAGCCCACAAAGTGTTAGAGTGCCTGGCCAGGGAGTATAAACAACAGCATGTGGGGGAGGAAGAAGTCAGAGCACTAAGAATAAATTAAAAATATGCCACTGGCTGCACAGTTGTGATGGCTCTTCCACACCTCAGAAGGCTTTTCCAGACCTCCTCTCAGAATTTCAAATAACAAATAGATCCATGAAACATCTGATTGAGTTAGAGCTGGTTAAAAGAGAGCAGCACTTGCCTGGAAGTCTAAGGTCAAATCTACACCAGGAAGGTACTGGACTAGGAAACACTGCAAATCACTGTTAAAAATCAAACACTATTTCAGGTACAACCCTTCTCCTTCATTAACCCTGGTTCAAGTGTCAGCGGACTGGTCTTCATAATGCTCTGTTCCAACAGAGCACCCACATATCCAAAATTTTGATAAGTTTCTGCTTAAAAACTCAGAAGAATCCAAATGAAGGGCTGGATCCTGTTCAGTGCCTCCACCCCTCCCACCACACTGTTGGGTGGGTTGTTTTCTTTACACTCCCTCTGTGCTCCCTCTCTTTGGTCCTCTACCACCATAAGGGCAACATCACGTCTCTTGGCTTGTGGGATGCTATTTCTGGAAACACCATCTTGCGGAAAGCCACGGCGTGGAAGTTCTGGTTCATACGCTTCATAGGCGTGGAAGTGTGAGTGAATTTGGGCAGGTGGCGGGCTGGCACTGTGAGCGCGATGTGGCATGACAGATGTCAGCAGCTAGGGAAGCATGCTCCAGAGGTGCCAGACGTGGAGAGTTACAAGCCACGAGGGAGTTGTATCCACTTACATCAGCCCTGGGAAACTGGGCATCACGAGAACACTTGCAGTTAATGTTTTGCCTGCCGTCTTTGCAGCTTGTGTCACAAGAAACCCTTGTGTCCTTGCTGTCTGCTGCATCTGAAATCTCTCCCTTTTTGGCTTCTGTTTGACTCTTAACTTTGCCTTCACCGGTTCTCTCACTCCTTCCACACAACTGCTCAGACAGGACCAAGACATTGCACCATTTCCCCTACAGCTTTCCATTTCTCCAGCGTTGGCCAGCCTTTGTGTTGCCCCTCATCCCTGGCACTTTCCCCTCTCCCCTCTCCCCTTTGCCACCATGATCACCTTGAATTCAGCTCCTCCTTAATTTCTCTCCTTCCAGCTCCAGTCATTTTTAACCAAAGATCCTTAGGTAGATAGTCACCACACAATGGCAGCAAGAAATCCTTTTCATTGTCCAAGGCATTTCAAATCCAAAATATTGTCTTCATTGACAAACTCCTCAGCAGCCCTTGCCCAGCCCTTGTATTGCAAATTGTTGAGGTTGGTAATAAATCACAGCTTCCACTACAGCCAGAGCATGGCCCAGCCTTAGAAAGGTGTTGGACCAACTCCACAGCTGCTTTCCAAGGCATCCATCTTCACCTCACACTTTGTGCTGCAAATAGCATTTTCAACCCTCTTTTTCAAACTGCTCTAAAAGGACTTTCTTATTGTGAGAAACAGTCTTTATAGGAAACTTTTCTTATATGGTGGGAAGGATGGATGCTCCTCTGTGGGCTAGGGGAAAGAAAATAGCTCCTCTGGCAGCAACAGCTCAAGGAGAGGGAGTCCAGATGAATAGGAAGTGGAACCTAACAGCAATTCAGTGGCACAGAGAAGATTAATAAACCTACAAGGAAAACCTGGTACAGCAGGGAGAGCAGCACTGGTCACAAAATTTTGTGAACACCTCTTTTAAAAAGAGGGGCTACATTTTGCCCCACCCTACACAAAATGAGGCAGTAGATGCTGAGCACCACACCATCCGTCCCCACTGTGTCACAAGCCATCTGGACCCCTTTTCCTGGTGACAATCCACAAATCCTTCCCCATCACACTTACAAGCCCATTCATCTCATCGTTCCTTGCCGCACTGGCCATCTCCCATATAAACACTGTGTAGTGTGTGTGGCGCTGCAGTGCTTCAAGGACATTGGAATGCACTTTATCAGCACTTTTAAACACTGCAGCTTTATGAGGGGAGTCTGAAAATGTATTTACCATTCCAGGCTGTGCACAGATGTGCTTTTAATATAACATCCTGATGTTTTTCTTCTCTTCTCATGACCCTTTGCTGTCCAGGCAAGGGCGCTCACCGTTCCTTGAGCTACTGGAGACTCTAAGCATTCTCCCTAGGGCACCAACCAAGAGATTTCCCTGGCATGAAGCAGCTCCTCATGTCTTCTCCTGATGCTCTTTTATGGATACTGTGGGGTTTGCTTTATAGGGAACCTCCTTACCACCCTGTGCTTGTCACATAGCTGTTTCCTAACTGATGTCATCAACTTTTACATCTCTCCAAACACCTTCCTCCTGTTCATCAACCATGTGTGCAGAGCTGTTGACTGCTTACTGCGTGGCACAGCAAGTTATACAGATTGCCATGGACAGACTGACAACCAGAGGCTCCTCTGGGCTTCTTCCATGGACAGACTGACAACCAGAGGCTCTTCTGGGCTCTTTCCAGGAGGCTGGAAACCAGATTTCTAAGGGAACTAAGGAGAAATGCCTCCTGTGGTGCTGAAGTCATCATGTGCTTCAAGGCAGAGTCTTCAGGAAAGGTCTCCTGATCTCAGGAGCGTGTTTGTCCTGCAGATTCAGCACTGTGGCAGTGAAAGAACAATGAAAAATTAATTGCAGCTCTGCTGGTTGTAATGGGTTGAGGGAAAGAAATCTTTGGCAACTGAAGGAAAAAAGGAAAAGAAGCTAAAGGGCAAGAAAACATGGGGACGCAGGAAAAAGAACCTGCAGAAAGGACTTCCCTTAGAAAAGAAAGAAACACTTAATCCCATTTTCTGCAATCTGAGCTGCTGCTTTTAGGGCTCCGACAGAAGCCGTTTCCCAGCTACATTCTCTCAGATCTGTGACATCTCTCTTTGATGCTTCATGTATATGTAGACCCTTCCAGGAGTTACACCAGGAGAGCTGCCAGTCCTAGCCAGGGCAAAAATGCAAAGGGAAAGACCCCAATCCCTCTCTGGGGTCAGCTCAGTGTTTCATAGCAAACTGCTCACAGAGAAGCACTTCTTACCAACCAGGGTCTTCTGCAACATAAAGAAGGGCATCACCACATCCAAAGCAGGACTCACACACCTCCCTCCACATGGGTGTTGCAGCTGGTGCCCCAAGAGCTCAGCACCATCTTGGGAGTGCAGCTAAAACTCAGTGGCTACAGGCTGAATGCAGTCCCCTGTGACCCCTTTAGCTGGTCACAAGCCACACACCACAACATGTAAAACTCACGAAGTCAACACATGACGGGAATCTAAAATAAACTCAGCAGGGACTGGTTGGACAGGACCATAATTTGCTTCTACATGAAGATCCACCTGAGACCCCGCACACTGTTTAATCGCTGGAGCTAGGGGCCAGCTCCCATTTGTGTCAAGTGAAGATTTTCCATCTACTGTAATGGATCTGGAACGGGCCCAAGCAGAACTGTATAATCAGCAGTGGTTTAATTCCACAAGAGAAACAACCTTCTGCCTCATTCCCTCCTACTCCTCTGCACCACCTGTAAGTCAGAATCTGTCACTCCTGCTTTTCAAGCTGTCTTCTCCAGAGGAGTTGGCTGTTTGAAACAAACAAACCAAGGTGGTATTTTTACTAGGAAAAGAGGTTTATCTCATTGCCAAGGGCAACAGCTTCAGCATGTGAGCTGGACTATGCTCTACCTAAACATCCGCTCATCTTCTGAAGAATGCCATGCTGATTTTATACTCCTCTTAGTTTCTAAACTGGGGGCATCATACCCCTTGGTTATATTTCCCTTTAAAAATACTTCTTAACTTTGAGCAGTAGTGTGAGCTCAGACAAACACATGAGTTGAAAAGACAACAGCAACATTTTGTGCCAAGGAAGGATGGATGTAAGCAAACGTGGCTCTAATAACCATGGAAACAAAACACACATCATATGAAAATGATTCACACTGTTTTGAGGACTGTTCTGGAAGGCAATAACTTACTGCCTTGGAGGCAGCACAGAAAACCACCTCAACCAGAAAGCCAGGAGACATGGATCACGGATGGAGTACAACAACGTCCACAGATGGAGTTGGGTCCTTGTAGGACCCAACTCAGACTCCAGCTGCCTGTGGCAGTGAAACCTCAGGGCATCTCAACGAAGCCACCACCATCTCTGCAGGTAATCTGAGTGCGCATAGGTGTGCCGTCAGTACTGGGGCTAAGCTCCTTCCCATAGAGCTGCAATTCTTTTCCCTAGATCTTTAGAAACTGCAGCATGTGGGTTAAAACCCATCACAAAAGTCCACATTACTCTCCTCATGGTGGGGAAGGGAGGAGAACAGTGGAGGGGATAAGGATGTGGATCCAGCTACCAGCCAGCACGTCTCCAGATCTCAGCTGCGAGTTTCCCCTAGCTCACCACACCAGTTTATCCTGTGGGTAATCCTTCACCTGACACAATATCAAAGATCTCCACCCTGCAAGCTTTGGCCAAAAGATAATATAAAAATTAAAGATGTCCATGTCATTTTCTGCAAGGTTGCCCCATAGTATTTGTCATCCTTGACCCCCAGAGGCTGCTTTCGTGGTGCTGTGCAGGTGTGGGATCTCCTCTGCTCTCCCTGCTTGTCACACAAACTCCTCACCAAACAGACAAACATGAACCACACACAACTCCCTCAGCACTCTCTAAAATGCCTGAAACACAGTGATAGCACTTAATCCTCCTGGCAGCACATTGCAGTGGCTTTCAAACTCCAAACAAGCCCTACATCCATTCACAGCTTTACTTGCGAAAGTATTTATCATGGGTTGGTTTATAGAGTCTTTTATAAGCTTCACGTTGGCTAATAATGGCCTGGAGGTCTTACGTCCTATGGCTTGACAGATTCCATGTTTATGAGGGTGGGAGCTGGACTGCTGGAGGAGATTTACAGGCTGGAGCCGTGCTGTCTGCCTGACTGCATGCAAGGAGGATCATTTGTACAATGAGAACTGCACTGGGAGAGTTTTGCACCTTGAACGTAGGGCTAAGCGGTGGATGCCTGTGTCCCACAAAAAATGGGATCACTCATGGCACATCCTTTCACATCCCATTAGGACCCAGGCATAAATCAGAGGTGTGCTTGCATCCAAGAGCATCCCAGAATGAAGCAGACCCTGGCAAAGCTGTTAGAAGCAGCATTTTCTTAGTTCTGGTGTGTCAGCTCTGGGCAACAGCCATCCCTCTGGAAATTGTACGAGAATCCAGGAGCTTTCCAGTTGCTATACACCTCAGGAATGCCAGCCCAGGGACCGCTTCTCCCATGAGTGCCCCTAGTACACAATCCTCTCGGATCCTCTGGGAGGTGCAGATAAAGCCAGGCTTAAGAAAATGCAGTTTGTTTACTAAAGCAGCTGGTCCACAACAGACATTAGCAGATGGAAAGCCCTGCTGAATAAAAATGTTGTCACTGGGTAACAAGCTGGTAGCTTTTCACTCAGTGACCTAAAATATAGGTATGTTTATAACATTAAAGTCAATACACTGGGATTTGGGGATTATAAAATAATACCCAGCTACAAATTACAGGGTCGTTGTAAATCAGAATTCCAGAGATGCAGGTAACAGCTTCATTAGGGGCTTTCTGAGTGCCTGTGTTTGTATAAGCTTATAAATAAATGTAAAACAAACATAGTGTGGAAGATGAGAAAGCTCTCCTTTGGTTTCATATGTATTGACGGTAACAGGGAAGAGCCGTAAGGGAAAAACTTTTGTTTGCTGGCTTTAGAAAGATGCAAGTGGAGTGCACCAGGTCAGTTCTGAGTGTATTAAAAAGAAAATTGTATTTCCGGCTGAATTTTCAAAATACAAAACAATTAGGGAGGCAAAGAGGCCCCCACGTGGGTGCCAGGTTTATTTCTCTCACTCCTTTTTCCTTTCTGCTTTAGTTATGGTGACTTTTCTGCAGGCAACAATGAAAAGGGGTGGAATTCTTCCTCTCAATTTAGCTTCCAGAAAAATCTGCAATGGGGCATGGGCAGCCACAGTCACCCACTGCGATTACTACCTGAACATGGAGATTTCTCTTCATGCTCCAGGGGAGAGAAGGATGAAGCATCCAGGGCTGCTGGACTTGCTGGACAGGAAGTAGCAGGCCCACAGCCAGCAGTGCAAGAAGCAAGCAGACGCAAACATAGGCATGCCATGGCAAAAACATGGGCAACTGAGCTCAGACATGGCTTAAGAACCAGCAGAGTTTGCTGATCATAGAATCATAGCATTATTCAGGTTGGAAAAGACCATGTACAACTAGTAACCCTCCTCAACCAAGTTCACCTCTAGACTGTATCTGTAAGCACCACCTCTATGGTGACTCAACCGCCTCGTGGGCAGCCTGTTCCAAGGCCTGACTACTCTTTCAGTGAAAAAAAATTGTTCCTAATGTCCATCCTAACCCTCCCCGGTGCAGTTTGAGGCTGTTTCTTCTTGTTCTGCCACTAATTACCTGTGAGAAGAGACCGGCACCCTGTGCAAAGTTTGTAGTGCAAGCTCCGGTAGACCAGCACATCTGTTTTAGCCACAAAAGGGAGGGTGATTCTGGTGTCTGCTCTGCACAAGCTCCACGGCACAGGGAAAAAAAGCCCACAACACAGACATGTGTCGTGGTCACGTCCATGAGTTTTATGGCTCTTTCATACAGACAGACCAACCGAAGGAAGAGGGTGTACAAGTACACTTTACTCAGCTCTCTGGGATCATAGGATCATAGGATCATAGGATCATAGGATCATAGGATGTTAGGGGTTGGAAGGGACCCAAGAGATCATCAAGTCCAACCCCCCTGCTGGAGCAGGACAAAACTATCTAACACAGATCACAGAGGAACGCATCCAGGCGGGCCTTGAAAGTCCCCAGAGAAGGAGACTCCATGACCTCCCTGGGGAGCCTGTTCCAGTGCTCCGTGACCCTGACAGTAAAGAAGTTCCCCCTTGTGTTGAGGCGGAACCTCCTCTGCTGCAACTTACACCCATTGCTCCTTGTCCTATCACAGGGAGCAAGTGAAAAGAGCCTGTCCCCCCCCTCCTGGCCAGCCTTCAGATACTTATAAACATTGATCAAATCTCCCCTAAGTCTTCTCTTCTCCAGACTAAAAAGCCCCAAGTCCCTCAGCCTCTCCTCATAAGCCATGCCCTCCTGTCCCCTAATCATCCTTGTAGCCCTCCGCTGGACCCTCTCCAGTAGATCCTTGTCCCTCTTAAACTGGGGGGCCCAAAACTGAACACAGTACTCAAGATGAGGCCTCACCAGGGCAGAGTAGAGGGGGAGAAGAACTTCCCTCGATCTGCTGGACACACTCCTCCTAATACACCCCAGGATCCCATTGGCCTTCTTGGCCACCAGGGCACATTGCTGTGCCATGGTTAACCTGTTGTCCACCAGGACCCCCAGGTCCCTCTCCACAGGACTGCTTTCCAGTAGATCACCTCCCAGCCTGTACTGGTGGAGTTTGTTATTCCTCCCCAGATGCAGGACTCTGCACTTGTCCCTGTTGAACCTCATCTGGTTTCTCTGTGCCCAGCCCTCCAGTCTGTCCAGGTCTCTCTGGATGGCAGCACAGCCCTCAGCCGTATCAGCCAAACCTCCCAGCTTGGTGTCGTCGGCAAACTTGCTGAGCAGACACTCTGTGCCCTCATCAATGTCATTGATGAAGATGTTGAACAAGACCAGTCCCAGCACCGATCCCTGGGGGACACCACTAGTCACAGCTCTCCAACTGGACCTGGCACCTTTGATCACCACCCTCTGAAATCTATCTTGCAACCAGTTCCTAACCCACCTCACTGTCTGCTCTTCCATCCCACACTTCCTCAGCTTCATCACTAAAATTTCATGGGAGACTGTGTCAAAGGCCTTGCTAAGGTCAAGGTAGACTACATCCACTGGTTTCCCTGAATCTAACCATTCAGTTATTGCATTATAGAATGCTATCAGGGATGAGCCCAAGCAGAGAAAAATGACATTTTGGGGGTTACCTGCCTATGTGAGACACCATCCTCATTTTCACTACCTGCCTAATGACAGCTGCCCAACAAACTCACTGACACAAGGCAGGGGCTCATGAGGTTTCACAGTCCCACCCCCTCACTCCACGCGGTTGTTACCAGCTACAGCAGTTCGTATTAGCTGCAAAAAACAGATGGCCCCAACCTGAAGCCAGAGCACAGCCACCTCTGTTCTTTGCATGCTCAGACCTGGCCCTTGAATCCATTAGTCACACAGGTCATTCTCTTGCAAGGTTAAATGAAAGCCACTGTGTGCTCTGTACCTAACGTGTAAAATTAGAGCTTTCGTTACACAGTCTCTCCTCTCTCCATAGGAAGTCACAACATTATCAACAAGCTGCTTAAACATGACAGCAGAGAGGATTTGAAAGAGGCATTTAGGAGCAGGAGAAAAATATTATGTTTACTGGAAGCTCATTCCAGTGAGAAAAAATGAGGTGGCTTAAGTTGCTGAGTAAAAAGTGCTAGTTTAACAGTACAGCCAGCAGGAGAGGTGATGATGTTTTCTAGGAGACTGGAAAATGCTTGGGGCTGGTATCATGCAGCACAAGAGGGAGGACTTAGTCCAGGCGATTCAGGCATTTTTGGAGTACTACTTGGCTTAAATCTTTGATAGCCAGGGGGCATTGAAGACCAAACTTTTATAAAACTGGGACATGTGGTGGGTGCCAAAGGCACCAAACTAGATGAATAACACCTCAGCACAACTAGGTGAATTTCATACACTTGAGTGCACAGAAGCTTCTGCAACTGCAGGGCTCTGCCACTGATCTTCTTTGAACTCAGTACTGTGTCTTTCTTCTAATACAAAGTAATGCTCAGCCCACTTTCCACTACCATAGACAGGCTTTCTCCAGGTTGCAAGCTCTACAAATACCAGTCCCATGTTTGCATTTTGGAACTGCTGGCCAAGTGCTTAAGGGCAGCACTTGGCCATCATGGTCCATGAGAAGAGGAAGTAACTCAAATGTCCTTATTGTACATATTTACATAAAAGTTAGTCCTGAAATAAAGTCTCATGAATCATCACAGAATCATAGAATCATTAGGGATTGGAAGGGACCTCAAAAGATCATCTAGTCCAATCCCCCTGCCACAGCAGGATCACCTACACCAAGTCACACAGGAACACATCCAGGCAGGTCTTGAATATCTTGGGTTGAAGGAGACTCCACAACTTTCCTGGGCAGCCTGTTTCAGTGCTCCAACAGCCTCACAGGGAAGAAATCTCTTCTCACATTTATGTGGAACCTCGTATGTTCCAGCTTACAACCATTGCCCCTCGTCCTATCACTAGACAACATTGAGACGAGCCTGACCTAACCCTCCTGACACCCACTCTTCAAATATTTATAGACATTAATGAGGTCACCCCTCAGTCTCCTCTTCTCCAAACTAAAGAGACCCAGCTCCTTCAGCCTCTCCTCATAAGGGAGGTGCTCCACTTCCTTGATCACCTCTGTTGCTCTGTGCTGGACTCTCTCCAGCAGATCCACATCCCTCTTGAACTGAGGGGCCCAGAGAACTGGACACAATATTCCAGATGTGGTCTCACCAGGGCAGAGTAGAGGGGGAGAAGAACCTCTCTTGATCTGCTAACCACTCCCGTTATGATCCACCCCAGGATGCTGTTGGCCTTCTTGACCACAAGAGCACATTGCTGCCTCCTGGCCATCCTGCTGGCCACCAGGACCCACAGATCCCTTTCTCCGACACTGCTCTCCAGCAGGTCAGTCCCCAGCTTATACTGGTACCTGGGGTTGTTCTTGCTCACATNTCCATCACCTTTCCTGGGATGGAGGTTAGGCTGACTATTCTGTAGTTACCTGGGTCTTTCTTCTTTCCCTTTTTGAAGATTGGAGTGACATTTGCTATCCTCCAGTCCCCAGGCACCTGTCCTGATCCCCATGACTTAGAAAAGATGATGGAGAGTGGCTTAGCAATGACTTCCACCGTCTCCCTTAGTACATGCAAGTGCATCTAATCAGGGCCCATGGATTTGTGTTCATCCAGTTTGCTCAACTTATCCCTAACCGAGTCCTCATCAAACAAGGCAGACTCCCCTCTTGCCTCAACTTCCCTTGGAGCTTCAGCAGTCTGGGGCTTGATATCAAGACAGCCCCCAAGTATAGACAGAAGCAATGGTGTTCAGTAGCTCTGCTTTCTCTGTATTCTCTGTCTCCAGGGCACCCACCTCATTCAGCAGGGGCCCTACGTTGCCTCTAGTGTTAGTTTTACTTGCTATGTATTTGAAGAAGCTCTTTTTGTTGCCCTTGACCTCTCTTGCAAGGTTTAATTCCAAGGAGGCCTTGGCCTTTCTAGTTGCATCCCTACATTCTCTCACCAGAGCCTTATAACCACCCCAAGTGGCCACCCCCTCCTTCCATGACCTTCCATGACCATGGCTTTCTTCTTCTTCTTCAGTTTGCCCAGTAATGTACTAGTCCTCAAGTTCTCAAGTCTCTCCTTTGACAGCAGGCCCCAAGAGAAAATGGTCTTGTCTGTCTTCCCTTTACCCACCACATCAGTGTGATTTTCACAGATTCACAGAATCATAGAACACCAGGGATTGGAAGGGATCTCGAGAGATCATCTAGTCCAATCCCCCTGCCACAGCAGGATCCCCTAGACCAAGTCCAGGCAGGTTTTAAACATCTCCAGACAAGGAGACTCCATAACCCCCCTGGGCAGCATGTTCCAGGGCTCTGTCACCCTCACTCCGAAGAAGTTCCTTGTGATTTATACAGAACCTCCTGTTTTCCAGCTCACACCCATAGCTCACAGAACCACAGAACCACAGAATATTAGGGACTGGAAGGGACCACGAAAGATTATCCAGTCCACCCCCTGCCACAGCAGGATGCCCCAGATCAAGTTGCACAGGAACATGTCCAGGTGGGCTCCAAAGCTCTCCAGAGAGAGAGACTCCACAAACTCCCTGGTCAGCCCCCACCAGTGCTCCATCACCCTCACTGGAAGGAAGTTATAGGATCGTAGAATTTTGAAGAGCTGGAGCTATCTTCCAAAGCTCACAATTTCAGGAGGGATCACAGGGGATTTGAGAAGCTAAAGTAGGTCATTGCTACTTATCAGCAGAAATAAGAAGGGAAACTGGAGCTGATTCTCACAGACTTCCCAGTGCTGGAGGCATTGCCAGCGCTGAGGTCTGTACATCAGTGGTGCTCTGGCAACGCAGCACAAACTGCTGCTTGCAAATGGGGTGTGTAATAAGGAGTTTAATGAAGAATTTAATCAGAATCCTTAAACTAATGGCTGGAAAAAGCTAAGTGTGAGATGATCAAGATAAAGTGACATGCTATTTGTATTTCTGCAGGACCTGCAGGGACTATTCTGTTCCTCCCGTTGACAGACAGCATTAGTTGGCTGGAATTAAGTATAAAATGGGCATTAGCTTGGGAAGAAGAAGAAGAAGAGCAGGGGGAAATCACCAGCCACCACGCACAGATCAAGATCACCAAAGCAGGGTATCACCAGTGCTCCAAGCAGACTGAATTTGCAGAGAGAGATCCAACAGCTGAAGCTTAATCCAATATAGAAACAGACTCCTGTTGAAATATTTAGGTCATGAGCACAGTATATTGGGGTTTTTGTGTTGTATTTGCTGTCCAAAGCCTGAAAACCTACCTGGAAGCCAGCAAGAACTAAACCTTAGGGTCAGCTTTCTTTGCCAGCTTTCCAGGAAGCACTCTAATTTCACAGTCCCAAACTCAAGCTGTTGTCAGCATACAGCTCACATAAAACAAGGGTAAGAGAGTCTTACACTATTGTCAAAATCTTATGGGAAATTAGAGGAAGGGAAGAGGGGGGTTGTGGAGTCTCCTTTGGAGACGTTTAAAACCCACCTGGATATGTTCCTGTGCGACTTGGTCTAGCAAATCCTGCTGTGGCAGGGGGATTGGACTAGATGATCTTTCAAGGTCACTTCTAATCCCTGATGTTCTGCGATTCTGTGATTCTCTGTGTCTCCTAGTAGATACGAGTACTTTAGTAGCAGAATAGTCATCTTAAAGAGCCTGACTGTGTCCCAGTCTTGTGTTTTCCCACTTGTGGTGAGAATAAAATTGATTGCTGAACTCTGATGCAGTCCAAGGGCTTCATACTGGGGAGGGAAAAGCAGTGCTGGGGTCAGTGGCTGCAGACCAATCCTGGTGAAGGATCACCAGCACCATGAATGCTGTGGTGACCATTTCCTTCAGCTGTGACGCAACAGGACAGGAAATACAACCGTGGGAACAAATTCCAGCTGTGTCACGCCATGTAACAGATACTTTACATGTAAGTGAAATTCAGAGGCTCAGTAGTCCCTTTCATCTCAGAAGGAGGGAGGATTGCTTCCCCTGCAAGCTCCACCTCCTTCAGTCATCACTGTCATCTTCATGTATCAGCTGAGATGCATTTAAAGGCAAATCTGGCGAGAGGGCTTCCATCTGCATTTCTCTGTCACAGACAGAACCTGTTCCATGTTAGGAGCACTGATGAGCACCAGGTCTAGGGGACACTGGGACAACCATGAATGAACAGCTATGATTTTGCACTCTTAGCAAGCTAGCCTTCCATCCCAGACCATGCACAAGGCATGGGAACAGAAAAAAAAGTCTGCCTAGACCACTGCTTGATGCTGTCAGTTTTAGGTTAGACAGCTGGGTTTCTCCAGATGGTGATGGTGATGCCTCTTTGTGCATTTCAGTAGTGCTGCTCTTTGACTCCCATCAGTACTTTGGAAAAACATGTTTGTGTGGCAGGACAGCTCGTTTTTTGCAGCACTCTCTGCTGTAAGTTAGGATTTATCCAGAGAGCATTTGAACTGCCAATACAGCCCAGGGACATGTTAAGCCTTGACCCTGAAGTGAGATGAGCCCTGCCATGGCCGAAGTGCTCACCCCCAGTCCAGCTATGGAAAAGCTGAATAAGACAAGCAGAACTTGACCCCAGGACACATCACATAGAATCATAGAATCATAGAATCATTAGTGATTGGAAGGGACCTCAAAAGATCATCTAATGCAATTCCCCTGCCACAGCAGGGTCAGTGAGAGATAATCAGAGAGATACCAGAGATTTTGTTTTCAGGAGCAAAAATTTCTTTAGAGCATCTCTTCCTTTTCTATCTCAGTCCTACAGTCCTACACATGTTGGTACCTGAAGCACAGGCACAGGCAGCCCGGGCACTGTGATCTTGAGCTTCTTCAGCACAGAAGAGGAAGCCAGCACCAGACAAAGACACAAATAGATTTCAGACACTATTTCATTGTGGAGATAAAGAGCTAAGAACACACCAAGGGATTGCTGGGTGAGACGTTACTATGCAACAGCAGTTCACATTCTTCTGGTCCCCCACCAGTAACAAAGAGGTGAGGTGAATTACTATTCTGTCACAAGCTGAAGATACCGCACTGAGAATTACTGGAGTTCACCTTCCTGAGGAGGAGAAGAGGGAGTCTAGTAGCCTATCCTGTCATAAACATAAGCAGCTAGCATTCAGATGCAATTCTCATTGGAAAGCAAAGAGTGGTGTTCCAAAGGATGAAGGCAATGAACCACTTGACTCAGCCACCAAGGAAAGATGTGAAAGATGAACAGAAGATTGTTTCTAGAGGTGGGCAATGGCCAAACACTGGTTCCAAGCTTGAGCTCAGTGAGCAGTAGGGAAGCTACACAGTCCTCATCAGGACAATATTTAGAGGATCCCTCTATTTATTTTTCAAAATAAAGAAGTCACATTTGGCGAGACCTTTACTGGAAGTATCTGTGGCCATTTGTGCCCCAGCCAGCTGGTGGAAACACAGGAATGACAGAATAATTGAGGTAGGAGGAGACATCTGATGGTGTTTGTTCCAAATCCCTGTTCAGAACAAATCCAGCTTAGAACATTTATCTAGCTGAATTTTTAATATCTATAGGGACTTAAATTCATGCCTGTTCTTATGTTTAATCACCCTCATGGTGAAAAACATTCCCAAATGACAAATCAGAACTTTCCTCATTTAAATTTGGGTCCAGAGGAAGCAACTTGGAAATCTGAGATACCTCAGCAGTGAGGAGCACTGGCAAAACACCATTTGCGATTGAGCTACAGCATAGGGTGAGAGAAGAGTCTTGTGGGACCAAGCCAGCATCCCTCCTGCTTCCCCTTCAGGGCTTCTCAGCCCTTTCTGCTGATCATAGCAAGCTGTTGTGTGGTCTGTGCAGGGAGGTTGTAGTCTGCCAACACATTTCAGCTGGTTTAATTATTCTCTCATAATAACTCTTCTCCTTCTTCTATGAAGAACAGATGATCAACATGGATTGTGTGGCATTTCAAAAGCTGCTGTGTACAGTGAAGGAGCATTTTCCAGCCACCTTCCACCACCTTCCTGCACATCCATGGGGGCTGAGCTTGCTCAAGTGACTCTGGAGTCCTAACTTCAACAATGACATTGTTGCCAATAACTATATTCAAATAAATGCTTTCCATGTTGGGGCACGAGTAACAATAGTAGATGTTTTGGTGAGGCTGAGTTACAGGCACCAGTTGTAACAGCTGCCTTCACTTCTGGCTCTCACACCCTACTCCCCAGTGAGGTACGGCACACCATCTGATAAATTCCACACTCTGTTCTTCAGTTACAGTTTATTAAAAGATGGATTAAAACATTGGCACAACAGTGGCCACAGGAATATTTTTCCAGCATCATCATCCCAGAAGGCTTTGGAGATGCAGAATTGTGTCTAAATTGGGACACCATTCATTCACAGTTCAAACTGGTGGTCAGAAAGCCAGTGCTCGCTGTTTGAGGAGTATTTTGTTACCAAAAAATACAGCTATGTGGGCTCAGTATTGGCATATGTCACTACAGATATGGAAAAGTCTGATGAGCACCGTTTGAGCTTTGAAATCTAATTATAGAGACCAGCAAGACTGGGGAAAAAAGTGATTGCAAGCAGCTGGAAGACATCACATGTGAGCAGCAAGGTCTGCACCGAGTTCAGCAAGTTCTTCTTACCACTGCACTGCCTGGACGCAGAGTTTAATGCAGGTTGTGCAGGAGCTGAGTGACCCTTCAGAAGACACTTTGTCAGTCCCATATATATGAAGGCTATATCCCGTTTCATGACCCCTTGAGTCACGGCTCTTACAGAAAAAGTGAGAGTCTGTGAAATCCAGGCTTTAACATCATGGAGAAACCAGCATGAATAAGTGAGTTAGTTCCAAGCAATGCCATGACAGGTTATAATTCAGGAGGAGAAAGAGAAATGGTGGGAGATGACAACACCGCAAGCTAAGAGGCAGCAGCAAATGCCAGTTTGAGCTAAAAATCTCCTTGCTTGTCCCCTCACTTTTCCTGCTGAGTATGCAAAATTATTCGGGAGATCTTAGCCAAACCATGTAATATGAAGGAAGACACAGAACTTGGAACTGTGGACTTCATCCCCATTCCACTGGAGAAGCCCAAGTTCAGTTGTTTACTTGTGTGCCAAGCCAATGATAGGGCCATTATCAAAGAGGTGATGACATTCACCACCACACTCAACCCAACAGTTCCCTGCAGCTAAGATGCTCTATCCTTTGGAACACTTCAGCAGAGGGATGGGAGAATCATTCCTGCACACAGGACTCGCTGTCAAGGGCATCAACTATTTCCTAGGGCAATTGTAAATTCTGTAAACCATTCAGCCAGGATCAGAGACTAAAGAGTTTAGCATTAACCTCAGTATATGTCAGATTTTCAAATTAACTAGCCAACGTAAAAAGAATCTCGAGCTCCTACAGGCATTTGAAATATTCCCCATGCAGCTTATTCATCAGCATTAGAGGACTGCATGGAGCTGCTGCAATGTGCTGACTGTTGTGTTGTGGCCAGACCTCCTGGACAAAATTTGCTCTTTCTTTTTCCCTTGGTAGAGCTGCCAGCTTCATCAGGAGAAAAGGCACCTAAAAGAACATTTCGTGGAATTACAGGCAGATGTATCAAAGCTATGGGGCTGGCAGGCAGCAGGCATGTGCTGTGGTCAGCCACAGAAGCCGTGGGCACTAATGAGGAGACAACAGCAATGAGACGGTTTGCAAAACACCACAGGGATGGGCAGGGGATGGGTACTCCTGGCAGACTTGTTTCAGATGTTCATTATGGGACTCACTGCTTCGTCCATAAATCCCCCTAGGGAAGCCTTCACCAACCCACCCTCTCTGCTATGAAGAGGTTAAGGCATCACCCTGGCACCTCTTGTTGTCACTCATACTTTCCATTTTCATCACTAACAGATATAGACATGTGCTAACACCCTGTCCTTTGGGGAGCTGGACTAGATTTACCAAAGCCTGTCCTCAGATCAGAGCATATCACAAACCACTGGCAGATGTGTGCAGGAGTCAAAGGGAAGGGAAAATTGTTTAGCATTTAATCCTGCTTTGTGCTTTTGCATGCGCTGTATGGACATGCAAGCTGGGCTCAGTCCCACGGAGATACTCCTTAAAGTGTGATTTTAAATATTTTATTTATTTTTAACATTACTTGGTTCCACAAAGGCTCCCAACTGGCTGTAACAGCCTTGCTGCTGCATTTCTTTCCTAATTATCTTGCAGACAAGGGATCTTTATTCTGAGTCTGTGCATCTTATGTCCCTGAATTGACAATAGGATGCTATTTTCAGAAGTGAGTAAACATTTTTTCCAAACAAGTATCACGGGAGCCCTTTGCTCATTTGCTCCCCACACTAGACAGATGTGCACACAGCTGCCTCTGCAGCTCAGTACCAACCTTCACAAAAGGCACATTTCTGAGACCTGCTGGTGCTGACAGTCCAGCTTGCATGCAACCAAGAGATGAATGAAGGTAACAGCACTAACAACATCCACAACACTGATTCCCTCATCATATCTATCCCCCCTCTGCTAACCCTGCTGCTGCTGGTGGGCCCATCCACCAGTGGGGTCAGTTGGCTGAAAGTCTGTGGGAACCCACAGCCTTCACCGGGAGCAATGTGAGGACACAGACATCCCTCATATCTAACCAAACTCCTCTTTCCTACAGATGCACCCAGCCCAGACTTCCAGATGTGTCAAGCAGAGCTCCATCACATGAGCTTCTTGAGATGGGAACAAGGGCTTTTCATTACTGTATGAGGACACAAGTAATTTGCTTTGCTAGCAGCTTCAGCCAAATCGGGCCACACATGCAGAAGCTTGGGGTTTACATTAGCATAAATCCATTGGCTTTTGCCAGACCATAACAGATGTCCCCCATGTCTGTGGCAGGTTGAGTTCAAGTCGAGCCCCAGAACAGCAGAGGTCTTTAAGCACCCAGAAGACAGAAGTTAATTCTTCCAGTCCATGTACCACATGTTTATTTCAGTGTGCAGTACCTTGCAGTAAAGGGGTGGAAGAAAATCCTATTCAGTGACACTCATTAGGCATTCATTATGAACATTTTGAGCCTGTCAGTCAACCCCCTTTCATCTCACCACTTCAGGGAGCCTTCATCCACACAGAAGATCTCACTCAATACCTGACGTGAGTGTGCGACTGTTAAAAAGCACCTGCAAGCATCCACAGCTTACTGCAAGCTCTTACTGGGAATGGGAGCATTTGCTGCTCAAATGTGCAACCGCTGGTAATTCCCAGGGGATTTCCAAAGAGGGGGAAGGTCTGCAAAAAGAGCAGTTTCGACTCACGATACAGAAGGTGGCAAAACCTGTCATGCTGCCCATAGAGCAGGCTACAGATCCCGTTGCACTGTCTGCACGTCCCTCACTTTACAGCTGCTATAGTACTGGGACCCGACTGCTGTTTTCTGGAGGAAGATGTCTTGCCACGGTGTTCTGTTGCCCCACACCCCCTCTAGTTTGAAAGTTTTAGAGGGATGTTTTTTTTGAAGGTTTGAGGTTTTTTGAAGGTCTGAGGTTTTTTCTATTTCAGTTCCCCCTAATTCATCCACACAGGAGACCTGACCTCTACAGGAATTTGCTTTAGTATCAGAAACACATAGAGGCATCCTAGCTCTTCAAAAACCAACTCTATTCCTTTCTCCCTGTAGCTTACGGCACTGACTGCTCTGCAAAGCAACACAACTGCAAAATGAAGAGGTGACACTTCCATCAAGGAAAGGTGAAATCCCCAGGAACACAGGCATCCAAAATCAATAGAAGCTCCATTTTATGTTCAGAAGATTTCCTCCAGGCAGGCAACAAGCAAATGATGAACATTTTCATTTCTCATCCAGACCATATCTTAAGCCTCAGCTTCACAAATCACTGCGCTGCAGTGCAGTAGAGCCCCAAACGTCTCTTTGGCTGGCAGTGATACTGGGAAAGACACAACCCTTTGCATTGGCATAAATCACAGATCATCACAGCTCGTGCTCACCACACACCAGGGGAATTCCATGGGCAACCACCTCAGCTTGGCTATGGCTTAGCAAACTATGTTCTTCCTTTGTTTTCACCAACCACGATTCAGAAGGGCTATGCAGAGCCAGAGGAAGGAGCCTTGATCCAGCAGAACTTGTCACCAGTGTCGTGCCTCCAATTCAAACCTTAGACATTGAAGATTATCTGGGTAAAAAGTAACTAACAAGTAGCTCACCTAGTAAAGGTGTTTCTTACCTCCAAAAACGTGTTCATTTACAGCTTGTGAATCATTAAGTTGGGCAAGTCCTTTCTCTCACATTTTACTGTTTCTCTCTTAACCCAGCATTGGCCTCCATCATAGCACCTGGTACGATGGATAGATTTTTCCCTCTCTGAGGCAAGGATACAATCACTCTATGAGGCCAGAAGATGTGACACCACACAGGAGACACACATCATCATAAGCCATCGATGGTTCGTTTCCACCAGCCCCTCTCTCCCACTATTCTATTCACCACCACAGCTGTCCCATTTTCTAGCAGTCAGACAAACCAGGCTCCCCAACATCAGTCATTTCCCAGGTGTAACCAAAGATTACTCTCCCCATTAGCATTTCTGGCTGCTCATGGTCCCACATCTGCAAAGCTCGCACTAACAAAATCTTTCTAAGTGCAAGACACAGAATCATAGAATCATCAAGGTTGGAAAAGATCATCAAGTCCAGTCATCTACCCTGAAACACCATGTATACCCATTTTTTGAACACCTCCAGGGATAGTGTCTCCACCACCTTTCCGGACAGCCTATATCACATGGTCTCTTTGCTGCAGACTGCAGCCTCCAACTGCAGTCCTCATGACAGAAGCCCTACAGATCACCAAGGACTGGGACCAAGACAGTGTCAAGCTGAACACATCCCAAATGCCCTACATGAGGTCTGAAAAACCTCACTTCTCCAAGTTAACTGCCTCTTATGGGAACAGCAATCATCATCCATAGAGAAGAAAAACTTCTCATCAGGAGATGTGCCTTCACCAAAAAAGGTCATTTTCACCAAACGGGATGTGGAACACAAAAGCGGGAGAAGGTGACTTGTTTTCTCTGGGCACAGGGGAGGCACGAAGGTAAAAAGAGTTCCTCTGCCATGCTTGCACCAGCACATGGGCTTGCACTGGTTGCAGTTGTGGCAGTGGGGAACAGGCTGTAATGGGTATCCTCCAGTGAGAGAAGGTAAATACATGTCATAGGCTTCCTGTTGAATAGCTGTGAATACAACCAGGGCTGGATTTCAGCCAGGGCCACGTTCAGCTGACAATGATTTGCAATTGGAAATGAAGCTTGGTTTTGTTTTAAATGGTGGGACTGTATCCCTAGGGCTGCAGGGGATTTTCCATCGGTGGCATTATTTAAACTGAGATTGGATGTCACCCAAGACAGTAGAAACAATGCTGGATTAGTCAATCACTTTTTGGCCTTATGAACCACTCCCTCAGGATACCAAGGCTTATGCAAAGGGCTTTCATGTGATAAGAACAGTGTTTTATTGAGAGTTATCATTCCAGCCCACATGACTAAATGCCAGGAGAGCCTATACAGCAAGTTGTATGTGACTGCGAATCTTTGGGCCCACAGTGCAGTTCTAATGCTGCTCTCATGGCTTGGGGCTCACCTGCGTGTTCGGCCACTCTGTGAGCCTCAGTGGAGAAAGCAGAGGTTTGCACATCCACATCGACAGTGTGGGTCAACAGCAGCATCAATAAGCTGTTCCCATATCTTATTCTCGAGGGACCTTGTGGTACCTGCAAGAGGAGAAAGAAGTCCCCATCACTCATGGTGAATGATGGAGCAGCACTAAGAGCTTGTGGGGATGGATCACTGTATCCCAAAGCTCCAGATTTAATTTTTTTTTTATGATGGGGAGAAGAGGTTTGCAATCACAAATGGGTCTAAGCAAAAAAAGCAAACAAATAATTACTGATTGCTTCTGCAAATCCTCTGGAAACATGCGCACAAGTAGCACACCCCAATCACCAACATCTTCTGGAGTCCTCAACACAAGGACATAGAGCTCCTGGAACGTGTCCAGAGGAGACCAACTCCTTGAGGACAGGCTGAGCAAGTTGGGGTTTTTAAGCCTGGGAAAGAGGAAGCTCCCAGATGGCCTTCAAGCAGCTTTCCAATATCTGAAAGGGGCTACAAGAAATCTGGGGTAGGGCTTTTGACAAAGACGCATGGCAAGAAGACAAGGGGAAAGAGTTACAGACTGAAATTTAGGTTGGACATGAGGAATAAATTCTTTCTTGTGAGGGTGGTGAGATGCTGGAACAGATTGCCCAAGGAAGTTGTGACTGCCCCATTCCTGGAAGTGTTCAAGACCAGGTTGAATGGGACCCTGAGTAACCTGATCTGATGAAGGTGTCCCTGCCTCTGCAGGGTCATTCGAACTAGATGGTCTATAAGATCCCTTCCAACCCTGGCTGTTCTATGATCTTCTACTGTAGACACCAGCTCCCCAGCCATTCAAAGCTTCACAGATGTCAGGGCCAGCAGCCCACCAGCATTTCAACTGGGGTCTTGGCCATGCCAGAGAAGGTCCTGTGGGTGTTCTGGAGGCAAAGTACTTCCTCATCTTTCCTTCCTTGGGGATCAGGAAGGACCAAAGCCAGCAATGCTGGAGGAGGCTGAGGCCCCAGCTTGGCCCAAGTCCCATCTGAAGACATGATGTAGCAAGCACATATCTATCTAGAAGAGGTCAGTCAAGTGCTTTCCACTTAATATTTAAAAGCTGTTTCTCTTTTCAGCACCAGGTCTCTGGGGTGCTCGAGGCTCACAGTGCAATACAGCACATTCACATTTTTCAGATGTGTATAAATGTTAAAAATAACTCTCTAGGCTTCTCTTCCAACAGGATGAGATCAGGTCTCTGAATAGCAGCTCCACGTCGATTTGCAGTGATCCTTGGGGCAGAAGGAAAGTGCAAGAGGAAGAGGGAAAGGTATTTTACAGTGGAAAAAGTGATGAAACCACCTGTCCCACTCCTCATTGCTGCAAGATCTTGTCCCTGGCTGAAGAGCTGCCTTGCAGGAATGGGTCCATAATAGACTCAAGGAAATTCCCGTCATTGCTGGTCATGAGAGGCAGAGCATTACCAGGATACACAGCTCAGCAGATGGGAACTGATTGATTCCTGCTGCAGAGTGGCCTGTTGAGGGGCTCTCACTCGGTATCACTCCTCACACAGGAATGCAGTTTGCAGCAGAAGAGTTAGGCTTGCAGCCCTGGGGGAAAAACAAAAGGAGTGGGAAAGAAGATGATGTTCCTGTTGCTTCAAAGACAGGGGAAAGAGCATTAACAGCTCTTAATGTTATCCACATTGTGCTGATAACACCAAAGTCGAGTGTTGGGCATGGTGGGCTCAGGCTGATAGTTGGACTGGATGATCCTATAGGTCTCTTCCAACCTTAATGATTCCATGATCACAGTGTGCACTGCTGCTGTTCTCTGGAAACACAAAAGAGTGGGTTAAACAGACAGAAAATGCAATGGGAGCTCCAGAAAACATCTAGAAGGTGGTACCCAGGCACCTGATTCACAGTCTGGTTGGTAGCTGGGGCTTTGCACACACCCCAGGGACAGAGCACGGTGGCTAATGCTCAGTCAGACCCACTTGCCAAGTCACTGAACCTGTACGTTTAGGAGTCACGTTTTGCTGTGTTCTCTGGATAACCGAGAAGGGGAAGAGCTGTTGCCCTTCCTGCTACAAAGGGGTCCAAGAATGGGGTTTTCTTGTTGGTCTGGGAAAGATTTTGGGGGGAAGCTCATCTTTCACAGTTTCCATACCGCTGTTTGCTCAGTAGATCTCGCTGCCAGCTGGATCAGGCTTTAAGATAGCACACAAAAGCCTGGATGCGTTTCTGCATTGGAAGCCTGGCTCCAGGGAGATGTGAGAATGGGGAGAAAGGGCAGGGCAGTGCTGAAAGGGCTCAGTCGAACAAGGGGAGAGTAAGGAGGGTGCATTTCTGCATATTGCACCGTGCTCTTATCAATAGAGCCTCACCCAGAACCCCTGCATGACCTATGTACTTTTCCTCCTATTGCAAGTCTCACTATGTCCCACCATGGCTGGTGGCTCAGGACCTCATATGGGGACACAGGGCTCACAGCAGCACAAGCAGCTGCCTGTCAGCATGGTATTGAGACAATCAGCAGGATCAACAGCAGCCAAGTTTTAGTTTATGGCAGAAAACTTTTGGAGCAGGGGCCAAGGTGAGACTGTCTGAGCATCTCAGAAGTTGGCCTCAAAGAAATAACCCCACAGACCCACCAAGCTGCACAGCCATCAAGTGCTTGTTTGTTTAATGGGGATGTATTGCTCTGCTTGCCAAGAGAAATCTTACAGGGTGCTTCCTTTGTACTAGCTGGGAAAAAGGAGAAGTTATGGAGGATCCAGAAATTAAAAGGAAGTTTTGTGTTTGGGGGGTTTTAGGGATTTCTCACACACACACCCCCCACCCCCCACACCCCATAAAATTAATTTTTCTTTGATTTTGGAGACATAAATCTTTTCTTATCCCTAGATCCCTGACAGAGTGGGAGCAAAAGACAACAGACACAGGGGAAAAGAAACTCATCTCATGACAAGAGAGACAAAGGCAGGGCAGGGCAGGTCTGGACTTCTGAGAAGAGCAAAAAGGCTTATCAGTCCTCTAGACCAGAAAGAATCAATCCTCCTCTTCCCACTGCTGGGATCTTTCTCAGCAAAGCCTTCCTCAAAATGTGACAGATTGGAGAGAGAGCAGTCATTGGCTCATCAGCATTCAGCAGCATCGCTGTGGCACACGGGAGAATGGAGGCAACAAGCAGGGAGATGAAGCACAGCTCTGCCTCACCTGAGCCCTGGCATGCTCAAGCTGCTGGCAGGAGGCACAGACCATAGAAGGACCCGAGGGGCAGGGGATATGGACACCACATGTGGCTCTGAGTTTGCATGCCAGCCCCTGCCAGCTGTGCCATTCAAGGCTTGGAAGAGGGCAGGGGCAGACCAGGCTGGATGGGGCTTTGAGCAGCCAGGACTAGTGGAAGACATCTGCTCATGGTGGGTGCATTAGAGCGAGATGATTTTTAAGGTCCCTTCCAACCTAAACTATTCCATGATTCTATGATCAGCTGAATGGTATGAATCCTCACCGCTGCTCCAAGGCCAGCAGCTTTACCCTTAGGTTTCCTCTTCCTTCCCAGCTATGACTCAGTGTTGGCTCCTCTTCCTCACTTCTGCACTGAGTGGGAGACTGGAGCACACGGGGGAGAAGACAGAGGGGATGAGAAGGATCATGATATTTGCACGCTGACATGGTGACAGACAGACACAGAGATGCAGGATTTGTGCAGCACTAGCCTGAGTGCTTTTGGACAGGGGACTTCTTGTGGTAGAACCTACTGATGAGGTCAAGCACTTGGAGTCCCTGGTGTAATGGAGGGACCATCTGGAGCACTTTTCTGTGTTGGTACAGTAAAAGCAGGAGCAGGTCTTTGGCTGATATCTGTGTGGCAAGTCTATAGGGACACAGAGAGCCCACCACAACATCTCTTCTCTTCTGGCACATGAAAAGTCATGTCATCCTCTTTCCAACTCAGTCTCTCAGCAGCAAAAGGACCTTTCAGCTCAGCGTTTTTCTGTGGGATAGCAGTGAACTATGGGAACCCCAGTGTACACTGGCAGCACCCATTTTTCCAAACGTCTTTTCTTCCTCTTGAAGTACTAGAAACTATGCTGGTTTTGTGCTTAGGAAGGCCAAGTGGCTAAGATTTCTTCTTGTCTTGCTCTCTCCCAGTCCTGGATCCTAGAGCTCTGACACCGTCTCTGCACCTATTTCTTCAGTCTCAAATCTCACAGAGGTGTGGGTGCCAGGCTAAGAGCTTCCCCTCCCACCGTGCTACATCCTGCATACCTTCTTGCCCATTCAGCTGCCATCTCTTTTTCATCTCTCACTTGATCCTCAGCCACAATGACTGTCAGAGTTCTCATCCTCCAATTTCCACTAGACCCACTCCACTTTACCCCCCACCCTGCAGTCTCACATCTCCAGGGCCAACCCCCTGACACAACCAGTTTTCCAGCTGTGTCCTCCCCGTCACTTTGAAACTGCCAGCTGTTCTCTTCATTCTCAAGTCCTTCCTCCCTTGACCTTATGACTTGGATCCCTTTTTTCTTTTCTCCCAATTCCTTAGTCACTCCTTGTGCTCCCTCAGAACCACTGTGAGCAGTGTCAGCTCCTTTCTGAGCCTGTCCCTTACCAAGATGCCTACAAAAAGACAGGAATAAGGCCACTCATGTGCTAAGTCCTCTGGACATTCAGTACTTTCTCATTACTTCATTGCACTCCTCCCTCTGTCTGTCATCATGATTATAAGGCTCTGGTGAGAGAATGTAGGGATGCAACTAGAAAAGCCAAGGCCTCCTTGGAATTAAACCTTGCAAGAGAGGTCAAGGGCAACAAAAAGGGCTTCTTCAAATACATAGCAGGTAAAACTAAAACTAGAAGCAATGTAGGCCCCCTGCTGAATGAGGTGGGTGTCCTGGAAACAGAGGATGCAGAGAAGGCAGAGGTACTCAACATTTTCTTTGCCTCTGTCTATACTTCTAAGGGTTGTCTTGACATTAGACCCCAGACTGCAGAGGAGGTTGAGGCAACAGGTGAGCCTGCCTTGGTTGATGAGGACTGGGTTAGGGATAAGTTGAGCAAACTGGATGTGCACAAATCCATGGGCCCAGACGGGACTGGAGGATAGCTAATGTTACCCCAATCTTTAAAAAGGGNATGTGCTCTTGTGGCCAAGAGGGCCAACAGCATCCTGGGGTGGATCATAACAGGAGTGGTTAGCAGATCAAAAGAGGTTCTTCTCCCCCTCTACTCTGCCCTGGTGAGACCACACCTGGAGTATTGTGTCCAGTTGTGGGCTCCTCAGTTCAAGAGGGATGTGGAGCTTCTGGAGAGAGTTCAGCGTAGGGCAACGAAGATGATGAAGGAGGTGGAGCACCTCCCTTATGAGGAGAGGCTGAGGGAGCTGGGTCTCTTTAGCTTGGAGAAGAGGAGACTGAGGGGTGACCTCATTAATGTCTATAAATATGTGAGGGGTGGGTGTCAGGAGCATGGAACTGGGCTGTTCTCGGTGTCATGTAGTGATAGGACGAGGGCCAATGCTTGTAAGCTGGAACATAGGAGGTTCCACAACCACCTGAGAAGGAACTTCTTCCCAGTGAGGCTGACGGAGCACTGGAACAGGCTGCCCAGGGAGGTTGTGGAGTCTCCCTCACTGGAGATATTCAAGACCTGCCTGGATGTGTTCCTGTGTAACTCGGTTTAGATGATCCTGCTGTGTCAGGGGGATTGGACTAGATGATCTTTCGAGGTCCCTTCCAATCTGTAGTGATTCTATGATTCTATGATCATCTGAGGGCTCTTGTCTTGAGCTATGATGGGACTGTTTTCTGCTGCACAAGTCTCCTTTCACTTGGGGCAGTCCGTGACGACGCCTCTTCAGCATGAGGAAAATTGTCTATAAACTGCACATAATAGACCTCACCCTTGTGCTCACTGCAGGGGCACCAGTAACGAACAAGCCCATGGTACACAAGGTGCATTCAGTCTGTGAACATCACCAGTACTTCAAAAAATTGTTGTTCAACATATTGGCATCATGGCCATGGCTGGTGGGATTTAATTCCTCAGGCTCTTTCCAGCAGCACTGCCCAGGGCTCTCCCAACATCCATCCACTTGTTACCAAGTCCTTGGTTACTATTACCATGGAAAATATGAGATTAATCAGTGGATTCAGCAATCATTTTTATGGATGTGGAGCAACGAAAAGTGAGTAAAAGAATAAAGATAAGAAAAAAGAAAAAAGTCCAAGCTGTATGAACTATTCCTCTCCTCAGTGAGAGCACACTTGGCATTTGTTTCACTTGCCCAGTGGTCATCTACAGAGGAGGTGGAATGTACCCTCTTGCCTAAACCAGCTGAACCACCAAACACAAGACTTACTAGATTCAAGACCAGAGCAAACTCAAACTATTGTGCTTTGAGAAATATTTAACATTTTATTGTAGGGAGAGGGGTCAGCCTCCCATTGCTTGATGAACCACCAAGTTCATCCTGCCAGCAGCTGGAGAGCTAATTACAGCCCCACACCCACCCCACGGGACCTCATTCCTTTTCCCAGCAATGGGGGAGAGGTCCCTGCTCATACCAGCCTCCCTGTGAAAGAACTGGGCTTGGTTTGTTTTTATGTTCTACAGATACACAAACAGAGCTGAGACCTAGGAGTCCTTCTGCAGGGAAAACTGGAAATGATCAATGTGCATAAACTTCAGGGAGAGTTTGTTCTGCCGCTTTTCAGTTTTGTTTTATATGGATTTTATCCTAGTTTTTAAAATAATTTTTCTCTAGGATGAAGTTAAGGAGAGGGGAACCTCAGTTACACAGCTTTGAGTGGTACCTCATGAGCACTTTTTATCTAACACTGGTAGACACAGGCAAGAGGAAGAAGTAGGTTTTGGAGAAGAAAGTTTTGAGATTTGGCAGAGGATGGAATCTGTGAAGCCAGTAAATTGTGTGGGAAGGGTGTAAGGTGGGGCAAGTTCCTACAGAATGATAATTACTATTCTTTTGCAGCACTAATGACCACTCTGAGGCTCCTCGAGTGCTGCCTCCTGGCATCACACCATGTCAGAACCACACACATCCTTGTTCACACACTCTCCACTGTGAAGTTTCACAGAATCACAGAATCACAGAATGTTACAGGTTGGAAGGGACCTCAAAAGATCATCTAAGTCCAACCCCCCTGCTGGAGCAGGGTGAGCCTACAGTATTGTCTCAAGATGTTCAGAGGGTGGTGATCAGTGGTGCCAGGTCCAGCTGGAGAGCTGTGACTAGTGGTGTCCCTCAGGGATCGGTGCTGGGACAGGTCTTGTTCAACATCTTCATCAATGACATTGATGAGGGCACAGAGTGTCTACTCAGCAAGTTTGCCGACGACACCAAGCTAGGAGGTTTGGCTGACAGGGCTGAGGGCTGTGCTGCCATCCAGAGAGACCTGGACAGACTGGAGAATTGGGCACAGAGAAACCAGATGAGGTACAACAGGGACAAGTGTAGAGTCCTGCATCTGGGGAGGAATAACAAACTCCACCAGTACAGGCTGGGAGGTGATCTACTGGAAAGCAGTCCTGTGGAGAGGGACCTGGGGGTCCTGGTGGACAACAGGTTAACCATGGCAAAGCAATGTGCCCTGGTGGCCAAGAAGGCCAACGGGATCCTGGGGTGTATTAGGAGGAGTGTGTCCAGCAGATTGAGAGAGGTTCTTCTCCCCCTCTACTCTGCCCTGGTGAGGCCTCATCTTGAGTACTGTGTTCAGTTTTGGGCCCCCCGGTTTAAGAGGGACAGGGATCTGCTGGAGAGGGTCCAGCGGAGGGCTACGAGGATGATTAGGGGACAGGAGGGCATGGCTTATGAGGAGAGGCTGAGGGACTTGGGGCTTTTTAGTCTGGAGAAGAGAAGACTTAGAGGGGATTTGATCAATGTTTATAGGTACCTGAAGGCTGGCCAGGAGAGGGGGGACAGGCTCTTTTCACTTGCTCCCTGTGATAGGACAAGGAGCAATGGGTGTAAGTTGCAGCAGAGGAGGTTCCGCCTCAACACAAGGGGGAACTTCTTTGCTGTGAGGGTCACAAAGCACTGGAACAGACTCCCCAGGGAGGTCGTGGAGTCTCCTTGTCTGGGGACTTTCAAGGCCCGCCCTGATGCGTTCCTCTGTGATCTGTGTTAGATAGTTTTGTCCTGCTCCAGCAGGGGGGTTGGACTTGATGATCTCTTGGGTCCCTTCCAACCCCTAACATCCTATGATCCTAACATCCTATGACCCCAGAAATTCAGAGTTCCAAGTTTCTGCTACTCTTGACAACAGGCTACAGAACGTAGGGAACCACAGATATAACCACTGCAGATGAAGTGCCCAGATGTGTGAGCATCGTAATTCCTGCAGTGTGGCCCACTGACTGATCCCAGTGCCTAAGTAAAAGGTGGTTCAGTGTCTAACAGTGCAGATCCTACAGTGCAGATCCTACTACCTTGAAGAGCAAGCGGTGTCAGTAATGAGGATTGCCGCATGGCAGGCAGTCCACAGCCTTTGTCAAAAATCAGTAACTGTCCTCTCCGAAAATAAGAGATCATGGTTCTTCCCACTGGAACCAGCTCCAGGCAAGGTGGGGCTCCAGTGAGAGGCCACCGCGCTTCTGCAGACCAGCGAGTCCAACACAGTCATTGTCTTTTCATCATTACCACCACTGAAGAGATCATCACAGAATGGCCAGGGTTGGAAGAGACCTTAAAGATTATCTAGTTCCAACCACCCTGCAGAGGCAGGGACACCTTCACTAGATGAGGTTACTTAGGGCCTTGAACACTTTCAGGAATGAGGCAGCAACAACTCCCTTGGGCAACCTGTTCCAGCATCATGAACCTGTAGAGCAGAAGGGCTCCTTAAGTGCAAATATCTCTGAGCCCTAGTGTGCACCCATATCCGATGCAGAGCAGAAACAAGCCATACTACATCCCAGCAGGGTTCCAACCTTGCTGGTTTCCTCTCCGTTGTGCTCAATGCACAGACTAGGACTCCTGAGATTTCAGGAGGGGATCAGCAAAGTACTGTTTAGTAAATCCGCTCTTCAACACCATTTCACTGAAAAGCACCGGCACACTGCATCAGCACGCAGGGATTTGTGTGTATATTAGATGAAGAGCTCCGAGCCCGTCTCACAGTAGGAGTTTTTAATGCCATTGTTCTGCCTCAACAGCGTGAGATTGGATTTCTGCACCTCTGTTTCTCTAAATGTTGCCCATGCTCAGCTGCAGAGAGGCCTTTTTCCTTATGCATGAGGCACTTTTGCAGTGAACAGGATCAGAGCGGATTCAAAACAAGCCCAGCCCTGCTTTGCCAAGCCTGCACTTGGCAATTGCTTAGTGTTGGCCATATTGGCTATTTCGCACCATCACCAGGAGCTCAGATAGAAGTGATCAATAAGATAGAATCATAGAATCATAGAATCATTAAATCATTACGGATCGGAAGGGACCTCGAAAGATCATCTAGTCCAATCCGCCTGCAACAGCAGGATCACCTAAACCAAGTCACACAGGAACCTGTCCAGTCGGGTCTTGAACATCTCCAGAGAAGGAGACTCCACAACCCCCCTGGGCAGCCTGTTCCAGTGCTCCGTCACCCTCACTGTGAAGAAGTTCCTTCTCAGGTTGATGCGGAACCTCCTATGTTCCAGCTTACAACCATTGCCCCTTGTCCTATCACTACATGACACCGAGAACAGCCCAGTGCCATCCTCCTGACACCCACCCCTCAAATATTTGTAGACATTAATGAGGTCGCCCCTCAGTCTCCTCTTATCCAAGCTAAAGAGACCCAGCTCCCTCAACCTCTCCTCATAAGGGAGGTGTTCCACCTCTCTTATCATCTTTGTTGCCCTACGCTGAACTCTCTCCAGCAGCTCCACATCCCTCTTGTACTGAGGAGCCCAGAACTGGACACAATACTCCAGGTGTGGTCTCACCAGGGCAGAGTAGAGGGGGAGAAGAACCTCTCTTGATCTGCTAACCACCCCTCTTCTAATCCACCCCAGGATGCTGTTGGCCTTCTTGGCCACAAGAGCACATTGCTGGCTCATAGTCATCTTGTTGTCCACCAGGACCCCCAAGTCCCTTTCCCCTACACTACACTCCAACCGGTCAGTCCCCAGCCTATACTGGTACCTGGGGTTGTTCTTGCCCAGATGCAAGACTCTGCACTTACTCTTGTTATAACTCATTAGATTCTTCTCTGCCCAGTTCTCCAGCCTGTCCAGATCTCGCTGAATGGCAGCACAGTCTGCGGGGGTGTCGGCGACACCACCCAGCTTAGTGTCATCAGCAAACTTACCTCTTGTTGTGCTTCAGAGACCTTTCCTTGATGACCAAGCTGTGAGAACACTAGCAAATGTTACACACTAGAAATAGATGCATTTGCTGAATTTTCTAAAGGCTGGTTTGACAATGCGACTGTTACAGGGAGAGATGCCAACATGACACTGTTGCTGCATTAATTAGGATTTTGACCACATCAGGTTATAAGCATGTGAGCATGATGAGATCCTATTCACAGCACCCATTCCAAGTTCCTGAGGCCAGGATAGCTTCTGATCACCTGGCATCATCCAGTGCAGAGCCACAAAAATGATGAAGGGAGTGGAACATCTGATGAGGAAAGGCTGAGGGAGTTGGCTCTCTTTGGCTTGGAAAAAAGGAGACTGAAGGGTGACCCCATTAATGTTAATAAATATATGAAGGGTGGGTGTTAGGAGGATGGACCCAGGCTCTGCTCAGTGACATCCAGTGATAGTACAAGGGGCAATGGGTGTGAGCTGGAAAAGAGGAGGTTCCACATAAACATGAGAAGAAACTTCTTTACAGTGAGGGTGACAGCACTGGAACAGGCTGTCCAGGGAGGTCATGTCTCCTTCTTTGGAGACAGATGCCTGGACACATTCCTGTGCGACTTGATCTAGGTGATGCTGCTCTGGCAGGGAGATTGGACTGGATGATCTTTCGAGGTCCATTCCAATCCCTAATGTTCTGTGATTCTGCATGATTCTGTGATCTGACTCTTACAGGTCCTCCTGCTCTCGTTGTGATCCCAAATCCTATATGTTTGCCAGGAAAACAGACTTCAAGAGAAAAAGAATCATTGGTTGTTCCAGTGGCTAATAAATCTATTGTGATAAATGCCTAATTCTGGCTTGTGTCTGGGTTGTCAGATGCAAGTCTGTCCTTCCTGCAAGCTACCAATAGATTTCTCTCCAGGGAGATACTGGTGACATAATAAGGCCACCTCACCCTCTCTGTGAAGAAAACAGTTCCCCAAGCCTCACAGTGCAAAGCATCTCCTCCAGTGTTTGAGTCATTTCTGGACCTCCTTTTTCCAAGGACCAATGGCCCAAGCTGGCCTGCAGGACACTGAAAAAGGAGCTGTGTTTTCTACTCCACAGCCTGGTCCAGCCCTGGTCCTGCAGGGCAATCTGCAACTATCAATAAGTCCTGGAGCATGACCACAGTGTCTCCAGGAGGTGATGACCCATTTAGCTTAAGTGACCACTGCTTCTCTCTGTGTCTGGAATGAGATGCTTGAATTCACACTGTGTGAACAGGTCTGGTTTTCTGCAGAACCCAGGTCACTCATTATCTTTACTACCGCTTGTCTAGTCCCACACTCCTTTCTAAAACTAAAAAGGATGCTTTCAGTGTCACAGACCAGATGGATTAAGCCATTTGGGTTACAGTTTTAAAAAACATGTCCAGAAGAGAATCCCACGCCATTAATTTCTTCTCTCTATCTCCCTTTGCCACTGCCATTCATCAACTCTCTTTCTCTCACAGCCTCAGATCTTTCCTGCAGGAAGAGAATAAGGAAGAAGTGAAGGACAGCTGTGTGAGGAATGTGTAGGGTAGACATCATTCAGCTGTGTAGTAGATCTCCAGAGATTCAGCAATGTCCCTGCTGCTAGCTATAGGATCTAAAATTTGAAAAGCAATAGGAGTCTCGCAGCCCCTGACTTCAGTAGAAATTGTGCCTGTGTAGCAAAGTAGGTGATGGAATCCACTTCTGAGGGTATCCATCCCTTCTTGATGGATAACCATTCCTGGAGAATGGATGCCCTCTATGAAGGCAGATGTCCATTCCTCCACCCAGCCATCCATGAGGGATGCAGAGGGCATGTACACACGGTAGCATAGAAAGACACCACAGAGACACGCTCAGAACAGGTGGTAGGAGCTGGTGCACTGGTGTGACCATGGCCCGCGCTCTTGCTGCTCTCCTCCGTGAGCACGAGCACAGCCTGTTGGAGGTGTGAGAGAGAGTGTCCTTTCAGCCCTTCTGCTTCAAAGTGGAGGGATGTTTTTCTGCAAGATTGCCACAGGGAATTTTAAACAGGCTTCCCATTCATGCAGAGGTCAATTAATGCAGATACCTTCGGTGGTATTTTCAGAAGCCTCCAGATACCAAAGGGCTTTGAGAGGCTGCCTGCAATCACAAGGCTGGGCTCTGTGAATACCTGGACCCACACCACCGCACTGAATGCCAGCTAGCCCCAAGTTTGACAAACAGTCATTTTGCTCTACTCCACACACATCACCACCCTGTAAGAAAGAAGGATTGGTGTAATTAGGGTCTCCTAATTTGGTTGTTGCTGTATTATCCATGCCCAGAAGCTCCAGGCTGTTTGCTTCTCGTGCTCACGGTGATGAAAGAGCAGCACTGTTCAAGGGAGCAGTGGTGGTTGCAGGAGACAAGGACACACTGTCATGTGAAACCGATATTTTTCTCACAGTCCAACTCCTCTCCCCTGTCCTTCGAAACATCCTTGCTCTGAGTCCAGAGAGATAACAACAGAAAAAACAAATGTCACTTGGTGAAAAAGGCCAAACCTCCCGTGCCCTCCGTCGAGTTTACGCAGGGTGGGGAAAAAAAGAAACCCAAAACATCACTTGACTTGGCAGGTCTGCTCTTGGGAATCTAAAAGGATGTTTGACCTTCTCCAGTCAAACACAGCAGTTGCCCTGCACTTCCAGAGAAAAACTCTGCAGTTCTAGAAAGTTCAGGGAAGGATTCAGAGGAGGCACCAAGCTCTCTTGAAGAGAAACCCACAGGACAGGCTGCAACAGAACCCTCCAGAGAAGCCTGGGTGGGAAGAAAATACATTGCTCACGCTGGCCACTATCCCCAGCTATTGGTGTTTCTGGACAATAACTGGTTTTGCCAACACTTCTGGTTGGGCTTTGTCAGAAAAACAAGGAGGAGCAGCTGGAACATTGACATACCTGGAGTATTGTGTCCAGGTCTGGGCTCCTCAGTTCAAGAGGGATGTGGAGCTTCTGGAGAGAGTTCAGCGTAGGGCAACGAAGATGATAAAGCAGGTGGAGCACCTCCCTTACGAGGAGAAGCTGAGGGAGCTGGGTCTCTTTAGCTTGGAGAAGAGGAGGCTGAGGGGTGACCTCATTAATGTCTATAAATATGTGAGGGGTGGGTGTCAGGAGCATGGAACTGGGCTGTTCTCGGTGTCATGTAGTGATAGGACGAGGGTCAATGCTTGTAAGCTGGAACATAAGAGGTTCCACAACCACCTGAGAAGGAACTTCTTCATGGTGAGAGTGACGGAGCACTGGAACAGGCTGCCCAGAGGGGTTGTGGAGTCTCCCTCACTGGAGATATTTAAGACCCGACTGGATAAGTTCTGCATCTGGGGAGGAATAACAAATTCCACCAGTACAGGCTGGGAGGTGATCTACTGGAAAGCAGTCCTGTGGAGAGAGACCTGGGGGTCCTGGTGGACAACAGGTTAACCATGGCACAGCAATGTGCCCTGGTGGCCAAGAAGGCCAACGGGATCCTGGGGTGTATTAGGAGGAGTGTGTCCAGCAGATTGAGAGAGGTTCTTCTCCCCCTCTACTCTGCCCTGGTGAGGNTGGACTTGATGATCTCTTGGGTCCCTTCCAACCCCTAACATCCTATGATCCTAACATCCTATAAGTTCCTATGTGACTTGGTTTAGGTGATCCTGCTGTTGCAGGTGGATTGGACTAGATGATCTTTTGAGGTCCCTTCCAATCCGTAGTGATTCTATGATTCTATGATTTCCCTCTGCACGAAGCTGATCAGACAGTTCCCAGCACTGACAAGAGCTACATTTCACCTCCAAGCCCTTGGAAATGTTCCCTGTGTGCAGACTCGGTACCATCAGGATGCTGAATGGAAAGGACATTGAGAATCAGCTCAGACATGAGACAAACGATGCCAAAGATAAATCCCTCCCCTGATGCTGGATGGACATGGATGGCCACAGCTAAAATAAACAACTGGTCCAGGCAAGATGACAGGCTTGTTCAGATTCTGCATGGGATAACTTGCAGTGCCCTTTGATCCCGTGATGTTTTTGGCGCCTGTGTTGCTGTCTAGCAGCAGGGTATATTTTTCTATCTCGAGGAGCAAGTGGATGCAGCTGCCTATAGCTGATTTATAGTAGGAAGTGATTCACTGGAAATCAAATCTTCTCACACAGAAAAAATTGCTGTCTTTTCACCCCCACCATCGGAGCAATGATTAGAGCTCTGGGGACTTTGCTCAGAAAGAGGAGCAAAGTGTTTTGTGCTTTGCATAAATCCCTTTCTGCCATCGCTCACAAAGGATGCTCACAGCAGGCTGCACCTGTCAGTACATCCTGCTGCACTGATGGCATTTGCATTCAACCCCAGCACAGGGATTTGCTACCCGTGTTTCTGAGCTCTCCTCAGCAATGCAGGGCAGGTTCTGGATGTGGATTTCCTCTCATAATCGTGTCACTGCTTGGGATTTCAGTGTTATCCACAGCTTGGAGCTCAGAATGGGTATGAGTGCTTGGGCTGGGGATCATACCTGGCCATACATCTCCATCAGCTACCTCAGACAAGAAAGACCATCTTTTATTAAATGTATGAGGCTAGTAGCAAAAGTAGGACACTAGTCAAGAATACTAGACCCTATAAAGGGTGCTTATCATAGAATCCTAGAATGATTTGGGTTGTAAGGGATCTCAGAGATCTAGTTCCAACCCCCATGACATGGGCAGAGACACTTCTCACCAGGCCAGGTTGCCCAGATCCGCATCCAGCCTGACCTTGAGCACTTCTAGGGATGGAGCAGCCACAACTTCCTGGGCAGCCTGTTCCAGTGCCTCAGCACCCTCACTGCAAAGCATTTCCTCCAAATACCTAATCTAAATCCCCCCTCTTCTATCTTAAAGCCATTTCCCCTTATCCTATCACTAGAAACTCTTGTAAAAATCCCTTCCTCAGCTTTCTTATATCACTAATACTGGCTCTGCATCACGAGACGTGTGATTTAGGAGTTGGTTAATGCTTGCAGTTTCTGATAACTGCTCACATCAGTCTCAGAAGTCAACAGAGCACTTGTTTATTGCTGCAAAACTTGAGACCCCATGGGACATTCAGCAAATATCTCAGCACTTCTAAGAGATTTGGCTCCCGTTGCATCCTCTGTGAGTGCAAAGCTGACTCAAATGAGGAGGATCTGCCATCAGCATAATCAGAAACATGGCAAAAGGGAAGGATGGGATTAAGGTTTGGCTGCTGGCAAGCATATGTCGCTTCAATTAATTGTGCGGAAATCTCTGTGCTCAAGATAGCCATAAAAATCAAATAAAAGAAGTGTGAAAACTCAGCTCTGAGCACACGCTTGGCTAGTTAAATATAGAGGTGTGGGTACACAAACACAGAAGTCCATGCTAAATGTTTATTAATGTTTATTAATATAAATAACGGTCCTAGTCTTATCTAGAGAGCATCAGGGCTCCCATACAATAGAAAAGGCAACTATAGTCTGCTGCCTCCTCCTTGCTTTTCCAAGATCAAGCTCCTGGGGTGAGTTTTCAGCCAGTCTGATACCTCCACGGGCAGTGTTAGTCTCTGTTAAACCATGACCTTGCACAGATCACATGGGCACACAGCCGGCTTGCTTCTCTCAAATCTTCCTGGGTTTCATGTCCCAGGCTCAGGCTGCCCCATGAGATGGCTAAAACCTGGGCAGAAGCTCCAGTTTTGTGTGTCTTTCCTGAAAACTGCCTTCTGAGCAGAGTGCGCTAAACCAGTTTGGGCCCATAGACAACACCAAAGGAGGGGGCTGGGAGGAGGCAATGCTCTCTTACCATGAGGAGAAAAGCAGGGTAGAAAAAAACCTGCAAATTCACCCTTACAGGAATGAGACCACATGCAGAAGCATCGCAGAATCACAGAACATCAGGGTAAGGGGCATCTATAGCCACGTCACTGGTGTGGCCTTGACACCAGTGAGATGTGGAAACTTACCCAACTGGTGAAGCCACACCACTGATTTGATTTTGTAGATAAAGCTTAAGGAAATTCGCCTCCAGAAGGACCTAGAGCCAGGTGACAGCAGTTACAAAGCAACAAATATAAACAGGGTCCAGTGACACCAGCTGCATGGGTAGACTGGGATGTGCGTTGGTCTATTGTCATTGGCGCAGACCCTAAAAGACATCCTGTAGACTTTGGGAGAACACCCAATGGCATCAGCTCAAAGAAACAGAGGTGCTTTGTAGGGAGTGTGCAGAGAAGGCAGGATCTCTCCCTACCTGAAGGCAGCAGAGGCTGTGGGAAACACCAAGAAATGCAACACGCTCCATTCTTCCCCGAAGTATTTTGTGGTTTGCTATTATCAAGGCAGCAAGTCTCCCTCTCTTTCATTTCCCCAAACCTCTTCCTTTGTAGTGGATATTTGGTCTGGGGAAAAGCTTTTTGTAATCATCTCAGCAAGTTACTTTATTGGCAACAGTAGGAAAGATTTCAAACAATTCAGCAAACCAGGAGTATTTCTCCAGCACAATCGTGTCAGGGATTTGAGAAGTTGTCTTTCATCAACACGAGACCAAAGATCTTTCAGCCTGAGATAATTCCAGAAGAGAATATTGCAGCAGAAACACCCTTTCATGTCTTACAAGAATTGCCCGTGAAAAGGTCTTTCTCTAGAAAGCCTGCTTGGTCAACAATATTGTCTTTCAAATTGTACAGAATGTTTATGTGATCTTTCTTATTTTAAATGGAGATTTGATGTATTTCCTGATTGGGTGGGATGCATTTAATTACTACAACCCCATCCCCCGCCCCCGACAACCTCATTCATCCTAATGATTTTGTAAATAACACTGTAGTGGTAGGTAGATACAAACATCCTGACTTTTCCCTCCCTGGCTCTGATCAAGCCAAAGAAGCAGGAGAATAATCGTATCTTTAGGGTAGAAAAACCGTATGGAAATTTTTATAGCCCAACACATATTTCTCCTCTGAAATATATGGCAGTGTTACCAGCATAAGGTTAGGATAGGGTTAGGAAATGAACAATCATCTGCTCTTCTAGGACTCCTCTGGGTTTGTTCGGATCAGCAGATCAGGATCCCTTTCGCCTCTTTGGCATAGACCCAAAATTAAAAAACCAAAACATCATCACAACTGCAAAACTGAGACTCCACCCAGTTCTCACAAACACATGTGAGCTCATGCAATTTACTCAGCAACATGTCAAGCACTCTAACTGCATTTTACAGCCCTCTTCCATGCCAGTCCTAAAGCAGACATACAGATAGCTCTCATCAGCTTAGCCTTCATAGGAAGACCTCTATAAAAGCTTCCTCATGAGGGCATGTTTACTCTTGTGAAGAAAAGGCTGAGAGGCTGACAAATAAATAAATCGATAAATGTATTTCTGAATATTATTTTTAAATATTATAAGTATTATTTATTTACAAATACTTGAGAGATGAGTGTGAAGAGGAACCAGTCCCTTTTTCGTGGTGCCCAGGCAAGGAATCATGGGGATAAGATAAAACATAGGAAGTTCCACCTTAACATGAGGAGAAACTTCTTTACTGTGAGGGTAGCAGAGCACTGGAATACGCTACCCAGAGAGGTTGTGGAGTGCCCTGCTCTGGAGGCTTTCAAAACCCACTTGGATGGCTTCCTGTGTGGTCTGACCTAGGTGATCCTGCTTTGGCAGTGGCAGGGAGGTTGGACTACATGATGCAACCCTTCCAACCCTTGACATTCTAGAATTCTGTGATTCTGTGATTCTGCTATCCTCACAATGCAATAGAATCATAGAATCATTAGGGATTGGAAGGGACCTCAAAAGATCATCCAGTCCAATGCCCCTGCCACAGCAAGATCCCTTAGACCAAGTCACACAGGAAAACATCCAGGCGGGACTTCAACGTTTCCAGTGAAGGGGACTTCACAATCTCCCTGAGAAGCCTCCTCCAGTGCTCTGTCACCCTCACCGTGAAGAAGATCCTTCTGATATTTATGTGGAACCTCCTGTGTTCCAGGTTACAACCACTGTCCCTATCACTACATGATATTGAGAAGAGCCTGGCTCCATCCCTAGATGGGATGTTGTCTGAGATTAAGCGAACTAGTGAGTTAGTTTTCTAAAATCCTGGTATTACTTCTTAAATATTTTAATGAATTTGTTATAAACTGAATAATTCAATATTAGTAAAATGTTTATAAGGTATTAAAAAATAAGGTATCATTGTCAAGTAAGACAAGGCTAAAGACAGCAGTACAGAAACCTGTATCTCCAAATAGTAAAAGGTTAGGCATCAAGAATGAAAACCAATTCAGGAGAGGACACTTAAGAATAACTGGAGACTGTTGAGCCAAATTTTGTGTTCTATTTTGAGAGACTTTAATTCACTTTGAAAAAACCCACTAACATTTGGAAGACTGCAAGAGAACTTGTATTCCAGCCATTCCTTCTGCTGTATCAAAGAGACATGACTCTTGAGATGTTGAGTTATTAGTAAGTAAAGTTCTTAGCAAGCAATCTTTTCCCACCAAGTTGGCTTCTTCAAGTTTCTATTTATGCTGCTAATGAGGTTCCCACAATCTCCAGGAAGCTGGTTTGAGTTCTAATTAAACAAAGCTTGAGGAACTCTTCTGCCAAAGTAAGCGCTGGATCTGCCCACCCCGTTGACTGAGTCATGCAGGTTGGACAGGCGCAGGCTGGAAATGTAAATCATATATCGACATGGAGGGGGCTTTCTACAGCTGCAGCATTTATTAAACCTTTGCCATCATCCAAAAACAACATTCATAACTTGAGCAGTCCCCAAGGCTAGAGAGTCTTCCAGTACTCTTCTGGCCATGTCTTGATCAGGAGATCTGGGCTCTTCTGACCTCTTAAACATGGTCCCAGTCATTAAAAAACAGGATCCTGGAAAATACAGTTCTGGGACCCCATCCAGTTCTTTACATGAAAAACGCACACACATGCATTCAGTACCATTAGAATATTCTCATGGAGTTGCAGTATTCCAGAAACAACCATAGCACAGGCATGAGGACAATAGTGCCAGCTTGCCCTTAGTAGCAACATATCTCCATGGACTTTCCCATTATTTTTTAGTATTTTTCTGTGTATTTACTCATTATCTAAACTATTTGAAGTTCTGAACTATTTGAGTTCTAAAATAATTTCACAGAATCACAGAACATTAGGGATTGGAAGTGACCTCAAAAGATCATCCAGTCCAATCTCCCTGCCACAGCAGGATCCCCTAGATCAAGTCGAACAGGAACATGACCAGGTGGGTTTTAAACATCTCCAGAGAAGGAGACTCCACAGCCCTCCTGGGCAGCCTGTTCCAGTGCTCCAAATTAAGATGCCAGGCTACCCATTCAATGTAAGTCACAACAGTGTCCTCCTCATGAGTGTCACTGTAAGAAAAGAGTCTGAGAGAAAAACACAAATCCAGCTTCTGTTCTCTTCCCACAAGAAACACTTTTTCGTAGCACTTTATGCCAGGTCCTGGTGAGGGCCAGCAAAGACAGAAAATGGAGTAACTCTCCAAGGAGACATAGCAGAGACAAGATTAGCGTCTGTTCATCCCAGGCCAATACAAACCATCCAGTCTGTGAGCACTCAGGCATGTGACAGTGTCTGCAGACTCTGACCAGACAATGAAGGTTTTCCAGCCAGTGCGGTGAGAAAATCCCTCAGACCTAAACCTCTCCGTCCATGCTGACAAGAAATCTTCACACAGCCTGCACAACATAAAGCAAAAAAAGTGTGTTCAGTCTACTGATTAAACCCTTTCATGAAGGGAACCACTTGGCCATGCCCACATTATGTGGTTGGAAGCACATTTACCACAGCTGGAGCTGACATGAGAACAAAGAAGAAAATACATGTTATCTCTTCTTTCCTCTAAACTCATAGTCTGTGCCTGGTCCAGGCCTCAAGTAAAAAGAAGTCCAGGATGAAGTGGTGGAGATGGTGAGCTCCATGCATTTGTTCCAGATCCCACATTCCACATTGGTCAGAGGGCACAGCACACTGGACCATCTCTCCAGCTTGCACCCTGGGCACCAGGACATGGGAGGGGGAAGTGTATGGTGCCCACACTCATTCCCTTATGGAAGGAAACTGCTGTAAGTTCCTGAGACCAAGCGCTCCATGCCAGACATGAGGAGAGAGGCTGATCCATCCCTACCCGTCAGTGTTGTCTTCACATTCAAACTGAATCTTCATGTCTGTAGAGCTTTGCTAGGTCACAGTATCACAGTGTCACAGTATCACAGTAATGATAAGGTTGGAAAAGACCCTAAAGATCATCCAGTCCAACCTAAATCCAAATAAACCCAGTAAACCTAACATCTATATGCCTCTGTCGATACTTCTAAGGGTTGTCTTGACATTAGACCCCAG
>VXBP01001775.1:0-50850 GCA_013400115.1 Rhinopomastus cyanomelas | reverse complement strand
GGCAGAGAAGAGGGGGAGAAGAACCTCTCTCGATCTGAATGAAGGTCTTTGTATTAGTTGATTTCAGGCATTTCTCTGATTTTGGTAGTAGCTGTTAGATTTGCTTCACAGGGATGTTCGACTTTAAATTAGTAACATCACAGAATCACAGAACATCAGGGACCTTGAAAGATCGTCTAGTCCAATCCCTCTGCTACAGCGGGATCATAGACCAAGTTGCACAGGAACATATCCAGTCGGGTTCCCCACTCTAACTTTAAGCTCTTTAGATTCCATTCAGACAACTGGTCTGACTGGTGTTACTGACATCATCAGTGATCTTGTAGTAGAAAACAACACCTCTCTGTCAGAGCTGGACATTACAAAAATACAAGCGAAGGAAATTGCTAAGTAATACCATGGCTGTGTTCTCTTATAGATTAGTTAAATAATTTTAACCCCAGTTATTCATGTAATAGTGCACACCCTGTAAATGAGGTGTGTGAATGAACAACATTAGTATCAGAACTGTTCAGTAGCCACTTTTTTGCTTCTCTTTGTTGTCAGGTGTAATAATTGAGTTTGTTATTTTGATTTTAAAATGCTTTTCGTCCTACTTGCATATTCCCTCTTCCATCTGGGATAGGCTGGGTTACAACTATTTATGCACCGGACACAGTTTAGCCAAGGGAACTGGAACCTTCTAAAGCAGCTCTGAAAGACAAGAACAGAACTTTCCTGTCAGTAACAAAGCAGTTTCAGAATCTTGCAGCCCCAGACTTCAGCGTGTTATGTTCTTCTCCCTGTTGGACATAACTGACAGTTCAGGAAACTGCAGTCATGAGATCAGCTATGTTCTTTCCTAAGATCAAAATTAAAGCTGTTTCCTACTGCTGTTTGTGATACACTTGCTTGCAAGGCAGAAATAGAGCTGTTCAAAACGCCAGCCTGCTGCAATGATTCACACTGCTTTAAGATACCTGTTTCTAGTGATTCATTTAATTACAGTGCAGTGGTCTGACTTACTTGTTCAGACATTTATCCAAATTGTAGAAGGAGCTCAAGTCTGTGTACAGAACGTAACATCCTTGTGATTCTTTGAGAGTTCCAAACATACTAATAACTACATCAACATAGAAATGTTGCTGTCTGGACTGTTTTCTCTAATTATCTGATCATTTTAAAAGTAACTGAAAATGTCAGGGATGCATTCCAGTAGTATTTAATAAAACCTGATGAAAGACCTAAAACCAACTCAGTTTCATGTAGTTGTTTTTGTATATAACTGTGAATGCTTCAGATAATGGTGTTTCACTGGAAGGCTTTAATGCTTCTGTCCATAAGCTTTCAGAGAGAAACCTTATTTTGTCACACTCATATCTTCTGTTGATTCTGGAATTAGCAGTCACTGCCAGTCTTGAAAAAAAAGGGAAGTTTCAAAATGGGCCGCAAAAGTACGGCATTTAAAATTGCAAGGCATTTTTGGAAAATCACATTGAATTTTTAGGTCAGTGCTTTTCGTTTTACAGTGAAGGAAGTATTTGTTACCTCACTGACTACCTTAAAGACTGTAACAAAATGAATAAGTTAATATTTCTGAAGAATTTTGAGAATGATGTTATGTTAGCTTTTCTTGCCTGTTATTTTATGTTCTTCATATTTATTGCTTTTAAAACTACTTTATGTTGATAGACTAGTGAAGGAGTTCATATGTGGAGGGAACAAAAACTATTATAACAGTCTCATTGGTCTTTTCTTCTTTTAAACATTTATACCATAATACACTTAAAAATGAAGAATCAAAGCAAAAAAGACTTGCAGGTTTTTCTGTGCCAGTTATTTTGGAAGGCCAATAGCAAATGTTCCACATGTAAAGCCTTGGTCCTGTCATCTAAATGAAGTTTACAAGTAAAGACATATTTTAGTCTTGAAAATTACTTGTGTGCCAGGACTTTATAAGGTAAAGTGTATCAGAACAAAATTTCCCTGTGATCTTGTGCTTAAGCTTTCAGCTGAGTGAGAATTTTAAAAGGATTTCAGTATTTTGTTTTACATCTTTTGTACCTGCTGCAATTTAAAGAATATGGTAGGTTACTTCCCATTCGCATCTGTGTTCAGGATTCGTAATTATACTGCTGGACGTTCTCAAAAAACAGAAAAGGAAAAAAAGGAGTTACAGGCATGGATGAAAAAAAAACAGAAGGAAAGAATGAAGGAATATGTGAAGAAATTGAAGGAACTGAGAGAGAAAGAGCATGATCCATTCAATCGAAGAAAGGATGTGGTAAGAGTAATACACATCTTGAAGAGTAACTTTCTGTATTGTGCAAGTGTTGATTGTTCAGGCTAAATAGTGCAAAGGCTGTCAGTGATTTATCCCCAGTTTTCCAGTAATATTTGGTTTCTTTGTATGTATAGGTTTATTTTATTGGAACTAGTCATAGTTGTATCAGAAGCAATCAGTACACAAGTGTACCAGTGTTTTTCACAGGCAGCAGTAATTCCCGTCGGCTGACGATGGCAGTTACTACATGTTTTCTCAGGTCTAGATTCAGGAAGAGCTGAACAGGAGTCCCCTGACTGTAGTGGATATAGCTGTAACATTCACTGACAAAAGCTGTGTTTTGGGTCAACACCACCATGCCCTCTAAACCATGTTCCAGAGTGCCACATCTGCACGTGTACTGAACACATGCAGGGACAGTGACTCTTGTCTTTTCTCTGGACAGCCTGTTCCAGTGCTTGAGATGCCAACATCCTTTATGAATGTGACGGGATGTGGAGGGCAACTGTCTTTATCGTTCACACATACAGAAGTGTGTCAGCAGATACTAGTTAGAATATGGTGTATGTCTCAAATACCCAATGAACTCTATTGTTGAATGCAGGCTTAACAATCCCTTCTGTTTCAAAATTTTTTTAAGTTTAATTGATAAAAGCGTGTTTGTGGCCTGATAAATATCTTCTCATCTGCACTTGCTGGCAATATCTGAAGGAAAAGAAAATACACAGAAGTAGTTCAGTATTAAGTCCTAAAACATGCATTTGTCACCCTCAGGACCTGAAAAGATAGTGCTGGGTTGGGGCAGTTCCAGAGTTCTAAAATGTGAGACCTCACAACAGCAAAGAAATCCCCTTGCTTTTTTGCTTGTCAGTTGAATGCTTTCATGCTCAAATCCTACTTTCAAGTCAAATAAGTCTGCATTTTGAGAGTGAGAGATTGGATGAGAATGCCATACAGAATAGAGAAATGATTATTATACTTTCTTGCACAGCACTCTAATCTTACATCAAAGGACATTACATTCTTCCAGAAAAAGAAAGAAGAAAAAGACAAGTAAGTTGCTATAAATGTAACTTGTGATATTCTTATTTGAGTGTTAACCTTCTGTCTTAAGGAAGAGGTAGTTGTAATAATCTTGTTTATGAAGCTCAGATGCAAATACCTTTTCAATCAAAATTGTATATAATTAATGTTTGCTTTAGCATGTAAGAGTCATCCTTTGATTGTATTTTCTTGATGGTCTAAATATATTTTTCCCCCAACATTGACTCATTAATTCTGTCAAACACATTGTTGATAATTATTTTAGCTTTTTGCTAATTATCTTAAAATAATTTATCTGAAACTGCAACAGTACATTCTTTGATTACCATGTAGCCTTTCCTGACTCGGATGCCAGCTGCAATTAAATGAATGCTAGCATGAATTAATATGCAATACTGTTTCTCCACAGAGCGCTCTTGTCTGAACATCACAGCATGAGACTATCACAAGCACTTTCTCTGATGAATGAAATGTTATCTGAAACAGTGGTGTTAGCTGCAGATGATCATAGACCGTTGACCAGGATAAGATCACCTCAAGAGTACAGGAAAAGGCATATGGCATCTACTAAAAGGTATCAACTTTAAGCATTAACACTGCTCAGACATGTTAGTGTTTTTACCACATTTCAGAATTTGTCTGCGTTTATAGCTAGTTGGTGTAGGACTAACTTGAAAAAAGCTATATATTCTGACAGAATCAAAGGTACACTTTGTCTGGATTAGGAGAGTCCTGTACCAGTTGTCTTACAGCCTCTATTGCAAATCTTGGAGGCAGCCTTAAAAATGTCTTTCAGAGCACAGAATAATCCAATTACAGAGTCAAAGCTGTAATCAATGTTCTAACCCTGTCCACTCTGCAGCAATTCCGTTAGTCTTTAGCCAGCAACACTGATAATCAGCTATCCTGAGGAGCATCCAGTAACAAACAAGAAGCAAATAAAAAGGCTATTGTGCATGCATATAGAGTAGTTAAATTAGACTTCAGCTAACTTGAGAGTTACCCACTTCCCTTCTCTTTCATTACCTAGGAAATTACTTGTTTTTGCTTTTGCAGTTTGATGCTTGATGCCGTTTGAGCAAATGATGGGCTATGAGTATTATAAATTGGTAAACCTATTCTGCTTGATGGCATTAATGTCACATGTGTGCATATGTGATCCACGTGTATACTGCAGTTTCTTTTTTTCATTTTCTACATTCAGTTTTGTTTTCCAGCATAGTGGGAGGAAATGTGTTCTTCAAATAATATTGCAACTTCCAGGCTGAAGTATTTCTGAATCTCTTTTTAATAGCTAAATTTCCAGGATAGACCATCAGACTGAGTGTAGTCAGCACTGTAGAGAGCTTGGTGGTAGTGTCCAAGGGCAGTTTAAGTACATTAGCTCTGCAACAATCAAAAGTGCTAAGGAATGTCATACAAGAAGCCACCTGCAAGTTCTATTTAGTGTCTTTTGTTGGACGTAAACTGGCTGTTTGTAAAGCTAGTTACACTGTGATTGCCAGCAATTCTGATTCTGATGAGGCTTACTGACCCCACGAGCATGTGGGATGCTATCCTCAGCTAGATGGAATGAAGATGATTTCTGTGGCTTTTTTGTCTCATCTGAAAAAGCCCTGTTAGATCTAAGTTGTGTGGAGGAATGGTATGTAGAAGAAAGTGGTATGTGGTATTTATTGTTGTTTTGTTTGTGCGTTTTTTGTTGTAGAAGTCATCTAAACAGTCTTGTTCTGTCAGAAAGGAGCAGTACTGCTGACAAACCCAGCTTTGGTAAAAAAGTACACCGCTTCACCCCAGCTCCTGGTTTAACACAGTCCAGAGGTAAGAACAGAATTTTCATAATGAAAGCACATACTGAGGAAGATCTTCGGGATCCTGCTGGATTTTGAGAGGGAGGAGCTTTAATGCCTACGTGGAAAGTCAGGTTTATAATCCTTAAGGTTTCCTGTTCTTGAGGCTTTTGCAACTGTGCCATCACAGGCCTGTTAAATGATGAGCGTGTTTAGAGTGTAAGACTAAGTGTTAATGTGTTTGTGACTGAACAGGATTTTAGTGATCCTGTGTCTGTCTCATGTGGGTCTAGGTCTACTAGTTTCCTCACAGAAGTATTTCCTTCTAATCAAATTCTTTCAAGTGACAAAGAACTTCCACATGTGAACCTCCGCAGCTGGTACGTGTGTCTGCTCTGATAAGACACAAGAAGCTTGAGGAATCAGTCTAAAACTTAGGAAATGCTTAGGAGATAGTGGGTTGATTCCATTCAATGCCACCAAAATTATAACTAACGGCATAACAGAGATCTTAACTGGCTAGTCAGACAACAGTTTATTTGAGTTGCCAGTGCTGGAAGTAAACAAATAGGCATTGCTCCCGAGTCATAGAAAGTAATTCTCCTCCTCTTTTCTGTGCATTCTTTTTTAAACTGAAGTAGAGTTTGATCTTTCTCTTATTTCATGTCCTCATCTTGTGTGTGTTTCTCCAGTATGTCCTATCATTGCTAAGGGTTTCAGCAAAGCTCTCTGTGTTCTAAGAGGCACAAATCCAGGTTTGATAGAATTTTATTCCTCTGTCAAATAATGTGGCAGTGTCCATTTTTAGGGGCTGCATTACAAGACCTGGATGCTGTGGGCACCATGCACAGTCCTATTCTCTTGTTCCACCCTGGAGAGACAGTTCAGATCATGAAGCTGGAAGGGACTGGCAGCATTTTCATTGTGTGGCCCTTTATCAAGATAATAGGACATGCTGGTTCTGCCTGTCTGCATACAGCTTCAGTTCTTAGAACTTGGAGCTATTATTCCTGGAGAAGTTTCAAGACAGTCACAAGAAAACAGTGAGAAGTGGTACAGGGCTTGTAATACTGTTACGTTTTCTCCTCAGCTGCTGAATACAGAGTCAGCAGAACATTGAAACAAAAGCCTCCACGTGTTGCTACTGCAGTTCACACAGAAGATGTGGAAGAGACTGATCGAGACATAGTAAGTCCTTGGACTGTTCCTGATGATATCCAAAGAATGCTTGAGGATAGTCACGACTCCTTGTTTCAGGTAGGATGTCTATTTGTTTATTTATCCTTTATTTTAAAAAGTGCTCTCTTCAAAACCTGGGAGTGAGATAGGTGCAGAGGGACATAAATGACAATCATGCAGCAGAGGTACATTTTATCTTTACAAGCAATGTCATTCTCATAGGCTTTGGAAGTGTTCTTTGTAACAACTGTATAAGCTAGTTGTCCATCCAGGCATATGGGAGTAAATTGCATTTAGTGCAGAATAATCAGACACATAACTTGATTCATGTATGTTTGAAAAGAGTTGTATCATTTCTACTGGCTGCATAGAGGTCTTGACCATGAATGATACACAATGATTCAGCTCATCTTCTTTTCGTCCTATAGGCTTCTTTGCAAGATCATGTGAGTTTCTCTCCTCTTGGCATTATTGACACTGATGATGTTTCTGAAAGCACAGGAAGTATCCTCAGCAAGCTGGACTGGAATGCAGTTGAGGCCATGGTAGCAGATGTGGAGGACAGGTGAACAAAACTTGGCTGCTGTGCACTTCCAAACAATTTTGAGTGTTTTGGTTTCATTTTTAAAACGAGAATAGTTCTACTTAAAATGGATTGAAGCTTATGCTGATTTTTTTTCTTGAGCAGCACAGAAACTCTCTTTTAGTCTTTCGGAAATGAAATCCAGTTCCTGAATGTGCTGTTTCTTCTGTACATCTTCAAATCTACAAGAACTAAATGTAGCTGGTAAATGCAGATTGATAGTCTTCCACGAGGACTTCTGGGTTGGCTACTTTGCCCTTTTGAAACATACACAATTTTATTTTGTTTTAAAAGTGATGCCCAACTGTTTAAACACTGTATTTAATATTTAACGTTGTTACAAAAGAAGAGATTTTCATATAACAATTGTGATAAAATGATTTAATGAGTTTGTAAGTTTCTGTGCCGAAGCAATTTACACACAGAGCGTAGCTACTACTGTGTACTGTAGATATGCTCTACCCTGCCACTTTAAATCCAGCTTGCACGTGCAATCGTTTGCAGAAGTCTAAAAGAGTTTGAATGATTGATAGGAAGAGGTGAAAATAGGCAGCAACAAGTCAAATGCAGAGTTTTGTTAGAAAAATCAGAAATCTGCATAAGACACTAAGTTCTTACTGACGTAAAAAAATACTGCTGTTCATCTGCTGATTTGATCCTCTTGTGTTTGAAGTCCTCAAGCAGACCACAGATGTTTGTAGTAAATTCTCCTACCTACTGGCCACATGGTTACTGTACACCAGGAGACTAATCGCCTTGGCCACAAGAGCACACTGCTGACTCATGGTTATCCTGCTGTCTACCAGACCCTTTTCCCTAGCACTGTTTCCAGCAGATCAGTCCCCAGGCTGTACTGAGACGGGTTTGTTCTTCCCCAGCTGCAGTACTCTACACTTGCCCTTGTTGGCCTTCCTCGGTTCTCTCAGACCAACTCTACAGCCGACCCAGGTCATGCTGATGGCAGTAGTCCTCCAAAGTGTCAGGCACTCCTCCCAGCTTTGTATCATCTGCAGACTGGCTGAGGGTACACTGTCCCAGTGTGCAGGTCATTGATGAATGTATTGAATAGGACTGAACCCAGTACTGACCCCTGAGGAACTGACTCCATGACAGGCCTCCAAACTGATGCAAAAGCTGTGCTGAGCTGCAGCCTCTTTGCCCTGGATGAGGAGGTTCGGCTGCTGCAGGATACTCTGGGCAGGCACAGGAGGTCCTTTACCTGCTGGCTTGTTGAGAATGTGTGTGCTGGTGCAGCCAGCAGGCCCAGTGTGTGTTGGCCATGGAGGTCATCCATGTTGCTGAGGAGCAGGAGGGTGGCTCTGCACCTCTGCTGTGGTGTGAAGCATCCAGTGGGGAGTCCTCTGCCTCCAACCCAATGCTTCCAAGGCATCGTGGCAGCCCTAGTGTTGCCCCAGTTCCTATGCATGGGGAGCAAGCAGACTCTGTCATTAAATATTAGCACCAGGCCCAAGCACAGTGGCTGTGGCTGGCAGGGAGAGCGGCCCACAGTGCTGTGGGGTGCTGGCAGGTTGTGGTGTGTACGCCCAGGCGTGGGGGCTGGCAAGCCCCACCTGAGGAACTGGGCACAAGCAATGGATTCTATAGCCTCCAAGCAATGCATGATGAGGTCTCCAAGCCATGGGTTCCACAGTCTTCACTGAAGCTTCTGTAGAAGCCAAGCTGTGGGTTCTATAGTTTCTAAGCAAAGGGTTGCCTAGGCTGCAAGCAAGGTATGGTGACACAGTCAAGCAATGGGACTTGTCACCCAGGCAGTCTGTGCCTGCACTCCGGCTGAGCGAGTGTGCAAGGTTAGGGGTGGTGAATGCTGGGGTCGTGCCCTAGAGCTGTTTACTTGCAGCTTTCTGTGTCTGACCCCAGAGCTGTGAGAAGACCTGCTCCAGCCCTGTCTGCTTCAGACAGCTGGGGCACCAGGAGTCATTCTCACAGTGGCAGAGGTGAGCTGGGTGAAGAAACCTCACCCTGGGGAGCTGACAGGGTTGGTTTCCTTCCTGAGGGACCACAATGTTTCTTTTGCCCCTGCGTGAACCAGCAAATGACAGTGGATTCTCTTCCCTTTCAAGAGGGGCAGCCGCTGCTGAGTGCCAGCGAGCAGTTCAACACCCCCAGCCCACTGCAGCAGGTGGTGAGCATGGCCACAGAGCTGGACAACCACTGTCCTATATGCCTGGACAGCTGGGAGGAGGCCAGCTACGTCATGCCATGCTTCCACCGCTCTTGTGGGAAAAAGAAGAGTCGTCACTTCCATGTGCTGTGGGACACACGTCTCTTCACACTCAGAAGCATTAGAAGAGCGTAGCTGTATTGTTTTGTTCTCACAGCAGAGGCTTCCCATTTGTATTGTACTGGGGGCAGGGCAGGGCAGTGTTTTGCTGCTGCTGCTGTGAACAGAAGATCACTTTTGTGCAATGGATCTTACAGAGTCCTCTGCAGCCCTGTCCTTCTGTCCGTCAGTCAGCTGCCAGTCCACCTGACTGCCCTACCATCCAAACCATGCTGCTTTAGCTTGCCTGTGAGGATGCCAGGTGAGACAGTTTTGAAAGCCTTGCTGAAGCAAAGGTAGAGCACGTCTGTTGGCCTCCACCCATCTGCCCACTGACTTACAGGATCACACAATCACTGAAGCTGGAATAAGATCATCAGATCCAGCCTGTGGCCTAACATCCCCACAATCACCTACGCCTGCCACATCCAGGCTTTTCTTAAACACCTCCAGGAATGGGGACTCCACCACCTCCCTGGGTACCCCATTGCAATGTCTGACCACCATTTCCATGAGGAAGTGCTTCCTAACATCCAACCTAAACCTCCCCTGGTGTGGCTTCAGGCCCTGCCCTCTTTTGCTATCGCTAGCTACCTGGGAGAAGAGCCCAACCCCACCTTTCTACAACTTCCCTTCAGGTAGTTATAGAGAGGGAGAAGGTCCCCCAGGGGGTGTCCTCCAGGCAAAAAACCCAGCTCCCTCAGCCTCTCCTCATCAGCCTCGTTGCTCTCCTCTGGACCTGCTTCAGCACCTCTATATTAGTGAGGGGCCCACAGCTGGCCCTAATACTCAGGGTGAGGCCTCACCAGTGCCTAGTACAGGGGAGAATTATGTCCCTAGTCCTGCTGGCCACACTACTCCTGATACAAGCCAGAATACCACTGGCCTTTCATGCCACATGAGCACACTGCTGGTTCATGTTCAACGAACTGTCAAGCAGTACTTGTCCCTCTCTCCCAGACCTCTCAAGTCCAGCCACTCACCCCCCAGTCTTAAGCTGTAGAGGGCTGTTGTGGCCAAAGAGTAGGACCCTGCACTTGGCCTTGTGAAAATTCATCCTATTGGCTTTTGCCCACTGACCCAGCCTGACCAGAAGTCTCTGCAGCATCTTCATCTCCTCCAGCAGATTGATACTCCCCAACCCAGCTTGTTACCATCTGCAAATTTACTAAGAGTAGATTCAATCTCCTCACCCAGGTGACCAATGCAGATGCTGAATAGTGCTGGGTCCAGTACTGATCCCTGGGGGACACCACTGGTCACTGGACACCAAGCGGATGTGGTACCATTCACATCCTTCACGTTCTGGCTGATTCTGTATCGCCTTGCAAAGAAACTGTTTCTGGCGAGGTTGCCTTCTCAGTTTCCATCCATTCCATTAGGGCTCTTGAGTTTCTCCTGACCCACACCTCTAGCAAATCACAGGGGGGTGGGATGGGCTGTTTTTAGTCACAAAGTAAAGACATCATCATCTCAGCAACACACTACTAATAAAAAGTTCAGAACTGACTTCTAGTTTGTAACTCGGGGCAGACAGCTACACTGGTTTCGTGGTGATTGGGATAACCTCTGTCTATCGAAGACAAATGCTGTATCACAGAATAACAGAACATAAGGGATGGGGACCTCGAAAGATCATCAGTTCCCCTGACACAGGAGGATCACCTAGGTCAAGTCACGCAGAAACACATCCAGGTGGGTTTTAAATATCTTCAGTGAAGGACACTCCACAACTCCCCTGGGCAGCCTGTTCCAGTGCTCCCGTCACCCTCACTAGGAAGAAGTTCCTTCTCATATTGATGTGGAACCTCCTTTGTTCCAGCTTACAACCATTGCCCCTTGTCCTGTCTCTAGATGACATTGAGAAAAGCCCAGCTCCATCCTCCTGACCCTCACCCTTCAAATATTTATAGACATTAATGAGGTCACCCCCTCAGTCCCCTCCAAGCTAAACAGACCCAGCTCCCTCAGCCTTTCCTCATAAGAGAGTTTCTTCATCATCTTTGTTGCTCTATGCTGGACTTGCTCCAGCAGCTTTGTGTCCTCCTTGAACTGAGGGGCCCAGAAATGGACACAGTACTCCAGAAGTGGCTTCACTAGGGCAGAGCAGAGGGGGAGAACAACCTCTCTACATCTGCTAACCACCCTTATTCTGATCTGCCACAAGAGCACATTGCTGGCTCATGGTCATCCTGCTGTCCACCAACACCCCCAGGTACCTTTCTCCTACACGGCTCTACAACAGGCCAGTCTCCAGCCTATACTGGGACCTGCGGTTCTTCTTGCCCACATGCAAGACTCTACACTTATCCTTGTTATAGAATCATAGAATCATTACGGATCGGAAGGGACCTCGAAAGATCATCTAGTCCAATCCGCCTGCAACAGCAGGATCACCTAAACCAAGTCACACAGGAACCTGTCCAGTCGGGTCTTGAACATCTCCAGAGAAGGAGACTCCACAACCCCCCTGGGCAGCCTGTTCCAGTGCTCCGTCACCCTCACCGTGAAGAAGTTCCTTCTCAGGTTGATGTGGAACCTCCTATGTTCCAGCTTACAACCATTGCCCCTTGTCCTATCACTACATGACACCGAGAACAGCCCAGTGCCATCCTCCTGACACCCACCCCTCAAATATTTGTAGACATTAATGAGGTCACCCCTCAGTCTCCTCTTCTCCAAGCTAAAGAGACCCAGCTCCCTCAACCTCTCCTCATAAGGGAGGTGTTCCACCTCTCTTATCATCTTTGTTGCCCTACGCTGAACTCTCTCCAGCAGCTCCACATCCCTCTTGTACTGAGGAGCCCAGAACTGGACACAATACTCCAGGTGTGGTCTCACCAGGGCAGAGTAGAGGGGGAGAAGAACCTCTCTTGATCTGCTAACCACCCCTCTTCTAATCCACCCCAGGATGCTGTTGGCCCTCTTGGCCACAAGAGCACATTGCTGGCTCATAGTCATCTTGTTGTCCACCAGGACCCCCAAGTCCCTTTCCCCTACACTACACTCCAACAGGTCAGTCCCCAGCCTATACTGGTACCTAGGGTTGTTCTTGCCCAGATGCAAGACTCTGCACTTACTCTTGTTATAGCTCATTAGATTTTTTTCTGCCCAGCTCTCCAGCCTGTCCAGATCTCGCTGAATGTCAGCACAGTCTGCAGGGGTGTCGGCGACACCACCCAGCTTTGTGTCATCAGCAAAGTTGCTGACAGTGCATGCCAATCCCTCATCTAAGTCATCAATTGAACAGGACTGGTCCCAGCACCAACCCCTGGGGCACTCCACTAGATACAGGCCACCAACTAGACTCTGTCCCATTGACCACTACTCTGTGGCTTCTATCCTGCAGCCAGTTCATGATCCACCTCCCTACCCAATCATCTAGACCACACTGCCTCTGTCTGGCTGCAAGGATCCTGTAAGAGACTGTCTCAAATGACTTAAGTCAAGATAGACCATGTCCACTGCTCTGCCATCATCTATCCACCTGGTTACGCCCTCATCAAAGGCTATCAGGTTGGTCAAGCATGACTTCCCTTTGATGAAGCCATGCTGACTGTCCCTAATGATCCTCCTGTCCTTGATGTCCTTGGAGACAGTGTCTAGGATAAATTGTACCATCACCTTTCCTGGGATGGAGGTGAGGCTGACCGCTCTGTAGTTACCCGGGTCCTCTTTCTTAATCTTTTTGAATATTGGAGTGAAATTTGCTGTCCTCCAGTCCCTGGGCACCTCTCCTGATCCCCAGGACCTAGCAAAGATGATGCAGAGTGGCCTAGCAATGACTTCTGCTGTCTCCCTCAGCACTCGTGGGTGCATCCCATCTGGGCCCATGGATTTGTGCACATCCAGTTTGCTCAACTTATCCCTAACCCAGTCCTCATCAACCAAGGCAGGCTCCTCTCTTGTGTCAACTTCCTCTGGAGCTTGATATCGGGACAGCCTCCAGAAGTACAGACAGAGGCAAAAAGGGTGTTGAGTATCTCTGCCTTCTCTGCATCCTCTGTCTCCAGGGAGCCCACCTCATTCAGCAGGGGACCTACGTTGCCTCTAGTGTTAGTTTTACCTGCAATGTATTTGAAGAAGCCCTTTTTGTTGCCCTTGACCTCTCTCGCAAGGTTTAATTCCAAAGAGGCCTTGGCTTTTCTAGTTGCATCCCTACATTCTCTCAATAGAGCCACCCCAAGTGGCCATCCCCTCCTTCCATGACCTACAGGCTTTCTTCTTCCTCTTCAGTTTGCCCAGCAGCTCCCTGTGTAACTATGCAGGTCTTCTGGCTCCCTTCCTTGACTTCCTACCTGTTGGAGTGCTCTTTTCTTGTGCTGCAAGAATGTTAACCAGCTACCTTGGGCTCTTTTACCTGCCAGTACCCCTTCCCATGGGGATAGCAATTGCTTGAAAAGGCCAAAGTTGGCCCTCCTGAAGTCCAGGGTTGTGGTTCTGCTAGCTATTCCGTTCCTACCACATGAGACCCTGAACTCCACCATCTCATGGTCACTGCAACTGAGGCTGCCCTCAACCTTCATTGGTTCAACCAGACACTCATTGGTGAGTACAGGATCCAGCAGCGCTCCTCTCCTAGCGGGCTCCTCCACCATTTGCATCAGGAAATTGTCACCAATGCACTGGAATGAACCTCCTGGACTGTGGAAACTCTGTAGGAGGTGTTGAGATATTTATAATTGTGTTGTGGGCCAGGGAAAGTTCAAATCCCTTTGACTCTTCATTGTACAGTTCTTGAAACAGAGAGGGATTTCTCTGCTCAACGCTCCGTCAGGGGCAAGTTCCAAGCATGCCAGAGTGGTTGTACTCATAGCTCATGGCATAGCTTGATAGATCTTCTGGCATAATAAATGACTTGATGTATTAACATTTTTCTTTCCTGAAATCTCTAGGAACAGGACATGAGTTGCATCCAGCTACCATTGATTCTGATTTTCACAATTCCTGCTTAGAGGGGTTTTTTTGGTTAACGTTTGAAGTTTTGGAATCTTGTCAGTACTGAGAATTTCATACTACCTGTGGCAGCTGCTGCATTTTTAAAATAAAGATTATGATGCTCATCATAATTTTCTAAGCCCCAGAAATTTTGGGCAGTGAATGAAAACGTTTGAGGAGGAGTAGCGTAAACCACACAAAACTCTGTATGACCTGGATGTGATCTGTAGGCTTACATGTGGAGATGAAGGGGTGCCATTCAGGACTGTAGAACTGAATCAGATAGAATTCCACGGCTGAACTTCAATTGGAAAATCCAGCATCACACCAGAGTGGTTGGCATAGGAAAAGCTCTAACTGAATGTGTTTTCTCAAGGAATCTTTAGTCTGCCTGTGCTCACAGGACACATTTGGTCCAAGCAACAAGTTTCTGGCCAATGGCTTAAGGGCAGCTCCAATCCTGTACAAGCACTTCCGTACAAGCTCATAGAAAAACTAAACTTGTAAAGTTAGAGGAAGGAAGACTTGTCCAAACAGAGCAGAAGTCTTCAGTCTGTGCTTGTGAAGTCAAACTGAGAAGCAGATATCACCTGTATGTTTTCTCACAAATGAATTAACTGTAGTGACAGACTTGAGCTGTTTACAAAATTTGTAGCCTGCTGTGGTTGGGAATAAACTTGCTAATAAGGGACAGGCAAAACAAATTTCAAAGCCATTTTGTTTAAATGAGGAAACACACTGAAAATCACTGATCAAAACCAATTACTCCCCAAAAAAACATTATGGGAGTGAGGTTTACAGACTCAGGTAAGTAGCTGAAGTGGTGCCCTGTGGAGCACGGTTTGGTGCTCGCTAAAGGTGGGCAACGTTACGAACACAGGACTTGTGTCTTGTTTTGTAGGAAGAAGTCCACTCAGGCTGTTGGAAAGTGTTTATGAAACAGAAGTACAAGCCTTTCAAGACAGCTGCACTAAGCACAGTAGGGGAGAAATGTTCGTTCAACGTCAAGTTTCTTTAAATAGTCACTGAAACAGCGTGTCCCAAAGTGTAACGGGCAGTTATCTGGTGAAGTTCTTCTGAAGCTCCAGTGCGGCAGGCTCCTCCACCTGGACGGACCTCTGCCAAAATGCACCCGTACGTCTGAACAATCGCTGCACTGCTGTGTGGTTGCTTGAGCTGGCGCTGTTCTGCACAGGATCAACTTTCCCCACTCCCAGTCCTTTGGCTGCCTCTAAGAGCAACCTTCAGACCACGATTTGTTTTGAGGAGGGTGTTTGGAGGAGAATTTAACAACCTGGGTAGCTGCAAGCGGTTTATGCCGTTGCATGCCTGCCAGTGAAACCATTCCTTGCCAATACAGGCAAGTCCAAAACTAGGTGGGAAACAACATCCTGGTCATGTAGAAACTAGAAATGTGACAGAAAGGTGTAGAAAGTTACGTGATGGGCTGAATAATGACCAGCCAGGCTACTCTTAGCATAATTAAAGCATTGTATTCCTCCCCTGGATGTTTCAGAAGTGCCCCATGACAAAGTGATGCACATTCTAGGATAAAAACTGGCAGCTTTCATTTCGGAAGGGTTCAAACTGAACTCTGAAAACTTTCTTTTTAAATAAATGAAATACAAAAAAGCTATGGATTTGTGTTTAATAACACTTTAATGTTTAGTCAAGGAATCATGAACTCCAAACACTTGTGAGTTACATTAAGAACCCACCCTTTACAACCTGGTACTTTTAATGATAGGATGACTGGTTCTCTGAGGGATATGGAAATGCCTGCATGGTTGTGGTGTCTGTCGTTAGTGTGGAAGCAAAGGCAGGATATAGGACTTGTGCCTCAGGCTCTTGCTATTTCTAGGGCCAACGTCTTTGGAAGTGTGCAGCATGTGACAAAAGCATTAGGTGTTTGTGCAAAGTCAGCTCCACTAGCACCTGTCCGGGGCTCAGAGTGAAGACGTACAGCAAGCATGAGCTGAGCTGACCTACTCGCCACCCTGGAACATGAGTAACACCTGTGTTTACACAGAAGGCCCTGCTGCTCGGCCACCACCACATCGCCCAGAGACAAAATATCTTGTCATGAGCCACAAACATGTTCAAGAACTTTTTCAGTGCTACAAGGTGTGTCACGTGACAGCTAATGTTTAGCACAACCCACTTATTGCATGGTATTAATATTCCCACTAGTGACACCACACAGCAAAGGTTCAAGTTTGACTACAACTTCCAAATTTTAAATGGCCACTCCTCACTGAAATACTTCAGCTAAATATTGTCCGTGCCTACGCTTCTGCCCATTAGTGCTGTTAATGTCAGCAGTGAACCTAAAAATATACAAATAGGCATTACTGAACCATTTTAAAAATATTTGTCATCAGTTCAAAAACTATTGTGATCTTTTACACCTGCAGGTAACAAAAATACACAAATTACTCTGCTGTGCTGCAGTATTTACTGAAGTGAAAGATTAAAAATAATAACTCTTATTAGTTTAGATTGTGGAAGCATCTGTGTTTTCTTAAAAAATACAGTATGGCTGGTGTCACTTCTAGGAGGCTGACAACATCCCCTTGTTAGAATCACAGAATCATTAGACATTGGAGGGAACCTCAAAGATCATCTAGTCCCATCCACCTGCAACAGCAGAATCACCTAGACCAGGTCACACAGGAACACATCCAGGCGGGCCTTGAACATCTCTAGTGACAGAGACTCCACAGCCTCCCTGGGCAGCCTGTTCCAGTGCTCCGTCACCCTCACTGTGAAGAAGTTCCTTCTCAGGTTGATGTGGAACCTCCTCTGTTCCAGCTTATACCCACTGCCCCTCGTCCTGTCACTAGATTACACTAAGAAGAGCCTGGCTCCATCCTCCTGACACCCACCCTTCAAATATTTATAGACATTAATGAGGTCACCCCTCAGTCTCCTCTTCTCCAAGATAAAGAGACCCAGCTCCCTCAGCCTCTCCTCATAAGGGAGGTGGTTCCACCTCCTTCATCATCCTCATTGCTCTATGCTGGACCTGCTCCAGCAGCTCCACATCCCTCTTGAACTGAGGGGCCCACAACTGGACCCAATACTCCAGATGTGGTCTCACCAGGGCAGAGCAGGGGGGGAGAAGAATCTCTCTTGATCTATTAACCACCCCACTTCTGAACCACCTCAAGATACTGTTGGCCCTCTTGGCCACAAGAGCACATTGCTGGCTCATGGTCATCCTGCTGTTCACCAAGACCCCCAAAACCCTTTCTCCTTTTGTTAGGTAAGCTGCAGCAACAAGTTTCCATGTACAGAACCTGCACTCAAAGGGAGAAAGCAGTAAGGATGAAGAAGTCAGTCAGCACTACAGCTACGTAATTAACAATCTGGAGCCGTACAGTTAAAAAACACTACAAAGCTGTGTCAATCCAAGGGAGTAAAAACCTGTCACTGCATCAATTACTGTGCTGCAGGACTCAATAAACAAACCAACCCAACACAAAACACTTCCCAGTGTAGAAAATCCTTCTCATGGGACGTGCTGTTGCCAATCTTGTGGCTCATATTGGGGAAATGGCAACTGCTAGTCACAGGCTGAGCAGTGCACCAGTTACTGCTGCAACCCCGATCTTTCTGCTTCATATTGCTGAAAATATCAGCCCATGTCACACACAGCAACAAGCAATTTGTTTTCCCAAAAAAACCCCTGGTGCTTCTTTGTTTTACAGGAAGCAATCAGAACGTTTGTGATAGGCAACGCAAAACTAGGTTTAACTCTGGGTGGTACAGAAGGGAAAAATCCAACTCTTTAACTAGTTATAGTCTCATTTGATGTGTTAAAGAATGAACTTCGTGTGTTTATAATAGAAAATACCCAACAGGTCCCATAAAGAAGCACATATCCCCAGAGGGATATGTATATAGTATATACAGCACAGTAATGGTCCAAATCCTCTCAACTAAGACAACATTAAACTTCATGTTTCTATTGTTTCATTAGGATTTTTTTCAGGTAATTTTATTCCAGTAAGTACTAAGCAGATGAAAATGAAAAAACCCCTTGTTTGCCATTGGGAAAGCCACACAACCAGTAAACAATTTATTTAGGAACACAAATATTTGTATTAGGTATCAGAAGTAAGATGCTTTAGTATAAATAGCATCAGAAATGGCTTACAGACAACTTCAAATTTGACTGAATCTGGATGAACTCCTGTTTTTTATCAACTGTGAAGTATTTTTTACTCCTCCGAGTAGTAACATGTGAAATGTTACACAGCCCCTCCATCCTCAAAGCATAAACTTAACCAGTATAAAGCTGCTCCTGCCCCTGAGAAACTTAGTATTTCATTGTTTGCTACAAGAATGTCCTGCTTCCAGAGCTGCAGAGGAGCCAGTTCTGCCTTTTCTAATTCTCCCTACTTTAACATGACCTGTTTTACTCAGCCCAAGAGGTGCTTTTTTTTCTGCAGTGAGGAAAGCACTATGAACAGCAAAAACCATAGAGGTGCTAAAACACCTCTGTTCAGAAAAATTCCAGTGGTGAAGCAGCAAAAGGGCATTTCCCATAGGAACAATTACTAACTAGATTCTGAGGAGTTATTAATCATTTCAGTTTAATGGGGTATTTTTGTACATGAGAATATTTTGGAATACTGTTACTATTCCTCACAAACCGAAAGAACGCTTCAAAAATCTGCAAGGTTTCATAAAAACAGCCTCCTATACTACATAACTTAAATGTGTAAAAGCAAAGAAACACAAAAGAAAGATCTACTTATTGACAAACACCTATTTGAGATAAATACATTTGAAGACATTGCAAGGTTTCAACGTCGCTTTGAAGTTCAGCTGTTTCGTATTTTTCCTGTTCTGAATATGCCGCTTTTCTTGCTCTCTAGGAAGGTGAACTGCTTGTGAAAGGCTGTGGCAAAGCAGTTGAAGCAAAAGCTTCTGAAAGCTTTCACTCACATCTTTTCAGTTTACAAAATCTGAAAACATCTTTCAGTTAGTAAAAAAAATAAGTCTGATATACAAACATTTTCTTAAAAAAATTAAATTTGTGAAGGAATGTAGCATAACTATGCAGACTCATACCCATTCACTCCTCAGATACTGGTAGCTATCCCCTTGTGACACAAAACCTCTCTACATTAGCCCAGAGAAATGCACACGTGGCCAGTTAACCCAAGCGGAGTAGTCATTCAGCTTTCCCCAGATTTAAACTACCATAAATTACCATTTGGACAGCATTAGAAAGAAATTGAAGCATACAAGGAATAAACTATAGTTTCTTTTTATATCAAAATGTACTCTTGAAAATGTGTTTGGCACAGTGCTAAATCAGATAGTTAATACTAAATATTGCAGGATACAATAAAACCCTGGAGTTAACTTGTGTTTACACCCTTTAAGGGATAAAAATAAAAAGATTCCAATTATGCAGAAGTCAGCCTATACAAACTGTATAAACAATATTTTATGTCTTGTTTTGAAAACCACTGATATAGTAAATTTTACATAAAGACTGCAAAATAATATAAATGGATTTAAACAGATCTTTACAATAAGAAATTCAAATGGAAACAGACAAGTAACAAAGAGAAGTAAAAAAATTTATTGCAGTATTTGTTCCACCAGATTTGCTGGGGATCCCTTTTTTTGTATTATTTCAGGGTGACCTAATACATCAAAATCTACATTTACAAAAACTCCTCCTGCAGATAGGTCATAGATACTGCATGCTTTTTTTTTTGCTTTTTTTTTTCTTCAACAGAATAAATTATATATCCAGGAGACTCTGCCATTTTACAGCCTGGAAAAACAATGCTTCCCTGGAAACTGGGCTAAGCTAAAGAAAGCCATCCGCTGCTAGGTTAAACTCCAAGAACACTTTATTAAGAACATTGACAGACTAATTTCCAACATTCACTTGTTTATTTTTTTTAAACAGAAAGGTTTTTTTTTTTCAAGATATAAACAATTTTTTTGTTAAACTATAATACAGTGGGAGTAAAAATGAACTGAGAAGTTTCTGCTGCACAACAGCGAAGGAAGCTCCCACAAAAATGTTTACCAAACATTTCCTTCTTTCTTTCCCGCGTCCCAGGTTCCATTCTTACTCTTCATTTAACTGATTTTTTTTTTGCCAGAAAGTTGGTATTTCAAGCGTTTCTGTTATTTCAATTCCTGTCAATTTGGCTGCATGTACAAATTCATTAGCTGGAAGTTCCATCCTTGGCGGCATACAGCGATCGTAAAGTCTGCACAACTTTATTAGTCAGCTTATTAGCACTCGTTAGAGCAATTTTTTTGTAAATAATGTCTGACTCTTTAATAGTGTCTACCCAAGGCACCAGTTTGCGGCCATCACGGCGCTTAGCCTCAGTCCAGGAGCCACTGTAGGAGCCTGCCATCCACTGAACACTGAAGCCATTGCTGGTTTTCTGTACTACTCTTGCAATTTGTGGTCGGTCTTTGTACTTTGGACAGCAAATAGCGATGACATCCATGACATCAACACTTTCATTCATCTGTGCTGCCAACTCCGTAGAGTCTGAATTTCGTTTTGACCTTCTCAATGACTAAAACATTGGGGGGAAAAAAGACCAAGTGTTACACAGAAGAACTTTAGTGAAATTATTGCTTTTATTGCTTTTAATCCCTTGACGCCGGGAGTTGGGATTTCCCGGCACACATTCCATTGCCGGCAATGAGACGCACCGCGACCGCCAGCGCCAAGGGGTTAACATATCCTTGTAAAACCACATACTCTTAATTTGTACCCGTGTCTTTTTCTCTTATTGATATATAAAATTATATATACACATGAATCATAAAGCTACATAAAAACTTGGCAACAATAAAAAGGATAACACACAGTACATTCCAAAGGAAAATTAATAACTTTTTATACGGGATAAATCTCATTTTCTAGTTTGGTTTTTTTTTTTATTGTCTTTTCTGTTAAACTTTCTACAAAAGTTGTATAAATGGTTAAGTAGAGAATCTCTATCTACAAAATGCTTTCTTTCATGTGGATTACATTACTTGGTGTACATTTAATATAATAGACTGACATTTATAAGCACATAAAAATCATTTTACGTAATACGCTGCGAAATACGTTGACTCCTCCTCCGTCTCACCCCTGAAGTGCCTCCTCCTCTATCCTCCCCATCACTTTCATCGTCCTCTGTCTCAGCTGCATTGTTTTTAGGGCTGCCTCCTCCAAGCAGCGAGGTAATTGCTTTGTTCCGAGCATTTGTGCTAGCTGACACCTCTCCATCTTCTTCCTCTTCATCAGGATCCAAATGTTCCATAAGGAGCTTGAACTATTAAAAAATCAGATTAGCCCACAGTTTAAAAATAGACATATATATTGCACCACATTAACTAAAAAAAACCCAACAAAACAAAGCAAGATAAAGAAACAGGATTAAACACAAGGCAGGAAACTCTAAACTTGAACAGCTTACGATTTGTTCTATGAACTCTTTTTACTGTCCCCTTTTTCCAGTAGATAAACATATCTACTTTCCTCCAGTGTTTGCAAAATTGTCAGTTTTCCCTAAGTGATATTTAGAGCAAATTCCCTAGGTTTAGTCTCTGTAAGGTGGGAACAGTCAGGGATAAAGTGAACAAATTATCTGGGAGAGGTATATAAAACATTACCAGAAACTAGAAAATACTTCATAATGACAAATATCCTTTAGCTGAAAGTAATTTCCATTGCTTTTAAATGTCTTGGAAGTCTCATAAAGACAGTCCCAACAAACATTCTGTATGAAAGTGGTGAGTTACTAATTTATCACATGATCACTAGGAACCTACATTTTGAAATGTTCATGGAATACTTTAGCATCTCCTGTCAAGTTTATACCACGTTACTTAGTTTGAAAGGATCTAAATTTTCTGAAAAGCAATGTCACTTACATCTAAGTACTGTTTTACTATACTCCTCTTCACTTCTTCAGTGATCTTGGAATTAGCCATATCACTCCGCAGAAAATCCAAAGTTTGTTTGGGATGGAAATGTACTCCTGTCTTCCTGTTTATCGCTTTATCATAAACTTTTGCGGATTCAGATGGAGAATATTTCTGAATTTTACTGTTTAAATAAAATAAAAGGGAAGAGCTTCTAAGGAAAATCTGAAGTTACTTCAAGGGAAAGCTTGTAAAATCTTTAATATAAGTGGTTATATTTTAATCATTCTATACACAACAGACATCCCAGTAGGAAGTGAAACCATTGCTTCTTCTAAGCCAAAGCTTCATTACATTAATCGCATTTATGGCATTTTCCCTTACATAAATCTATTGCTTAAACAGCTACAATTAACTTTTAAAAAGAATATTCCAAAATTAATCCTAACAAAGAACTCACTACATAACAAGATGGTAATTCCTAAATTTCCTTACCTATCAGAGAATCCACAGAGGTTCTTTAAATGCTGTTTCAGCATCAAAAGTAATAAAATGCCTTGAGAGACATTTGCAAATTCAATTAAAGGAGCTGAATTTTCTGGTAAACATTTCATCACAGCATTGATATCATTTTCTTCATCGGAATCTGATTCAGAGTCTGCTCGTTTCCGTACCCTCCGAGGTTTAGAAGCTTCCTCCTCACTTTCACTCCCACTCCCACTGTTACTGTCACTCTCAGTCTCCTCATCTGATAAAGGCTTTTTTTCCTTTTTTTTGTCTTTTACCATAGACTGCAAGACAGAGAAGTTAACACACTTTCAAAAGCTAGATTAAGTAGCATCATGCATGTTTCTAAACCTCCCCCCGCTTTCCAAAATCAATATGGGTTTAAATTAGCAATAAAACCTTGAACAATGTTATTAATTTATAGTTTAGGGTAAAAAGATGCAGAACTGATCCAAACTGTTCCCACATCTTTTGCAAGGTGGACATGGAAGGAACTGAAGCAATACATACTCCACTGGAATGTTACTTCTTCAAAATCTGCTCAGGTTTGTTAGCAGTGACAGCCGAATGCAGGTGGCGGCTAAGTACAAAAAATCTGGAACAAAATTCTACTTTTCAGCTGGACATCATTTCTGTGTACCACCGGATTTCCGTATTTATTTTGGTACAGACTCATCCAAGGTAGTTTTAATCTCTGTGTCTTAAAATTGTATGAAACCCTCAGGTGATCAGTTCTACTACATGCAGACCTACTATTCAGACAATCTAGAAATGGGTTTGCTTCCTGACAGCCTGCACCTGCAACTCTTAAAATAGCCCAGAAAACAAAGACACTGAAGTCTTTAAGCAGGATAGGCCCGTTTCTTACAAGGATTTGCTGTAATATGCTTCTGGTTCCTACAGGCCAGCATAAGAAAAGGTACAGTGTGCACTCTATCTTGCTATAAACAGCACTTAATCTCTCTCAGGTGACACACATGCAAATGGTATCAAATGCTTGACAATAAATTATACTGTCAATTAGATTTTATTACTAAAAATTATGTGACCGCAAAAAACCGGTATTTCATGATGATTTTGGGTTCATGTGTTTCCAGACACAAGCCATTAATTATTACTCAGCCATATCAGGGAATGATGTACAAAAATCGTAATTCTTTTTTTGTAACATAAGCAGCAACATAAGGAAAGATTTTAACTACTGTCTACCCTAGATGCAGACCAGAATAGAAACAGTTGCTCGCTTTTAAATACTGGCTTTTAAATATTGCTACTAGTCCGCACCATAATAATAGTATTGCATTCACTAACATAAATCAAACAAATTTTAGAGATGCTTATTTTGCCACCATAATAAATGTAAGTACACATACCTCTTTAAATGACTGTAGCAGGTTGCTACCAGAAACCGATAGTGTAATGTCTATATGATGCATGATAAACAGTGGCTCTTCCTGTGTTTGGTAAGGAAAACAGGCTAGATTGTCTGCTATGTACAAGAGCATATTCACCTCTGTTTTCTGGAAGTTAATAAAAAAACCATATAAATATACATACAGATATCTTTGATTTGTACACTTATCCAGTGCTCTTGACAGTCTAGAACAAATACGCGATCACAAGTTTTATTCTACATACTCCCCCAAACCCACTGTAAACACATGCAAAATTTAGTCATACCTGAGGACTTCTGGTCAGTCCACACTGGGTACAGAAAGATACAGAATGATGCAAAAGCAACAAATGCATTCTATTACACAGGTAAGATTATACTTTATATGACAAACCAAAACAAAGTTCATTCAGGAAATAAGTTATCAATGACGATGACATAAAACACATTGTTATGCAAGAATTTAAGCTTGTCATGCTGAATTTTGATTTATTTTTAAATGAAGGAAATGTAATGCTTACTGCAGTATCATCAAAGAGGTTCAGTAAAGAAATTAGAAATGCTCGTCTGTGTTGACGGTTCCCTCGGATCATGGAGTATAGGTGTGAACACAATGCACTGGATGATTCGTCATGTCTAAAACCTCTTACAGGATCTTTTGGACAGGTATTAATTGCTTGCTGTACCTGGTAAGACATCTTCATACCAGCCACTGCTTTCATCTGAAATGGTAATGTATTTACTTCTACTTAAACTATTGCTTCAAAAATAGTAAAACTTCATTCTTTACAGTAATGCTCATCTGAAGGTTAACTTTAAAGCATAAGGCAGTAATACCTACGGAGTTGGCAAAGGAATTAAAATAGAACTTACAACAGAGATCAGGATGTCTTGTGAACTGCTTTCACTCTAAATGCTGTCAGAAACGTAACAGCTAATCTGTTTGCCCACTACAGAAAGGTGTATCTATTTAAATGATTTTCAAGAATACTGAAAGATTTTTGTACACATAGAATATTTACCAAATGTGTGTGCTTGCTATCACTTGTAGCGAAACCAACAACTGAGTTTGTGTTAGTACACAATGACTAATAAATAGAAAAACAAGGAGGCTGGCATATTTCCTGTCATTTCCAGCTGATTCAACTTACTTCAAGGGTCCTTAAAAATAAACTGAATCTCTAGTTAGGCTGGATATTCAATTCCCCTTATACCACCTTTGTTGCTCTTCAGCAAATTTCTCTGTTTGTACATTGTCTTAACTTCCAGCTGCCTATATAGCAAACTTCATCTGCTAGTCTTTGCCTACTGGATTAGGTGTCTGTCTGCATACCACCACCAGCACAATGCTTCAAAGGCAGTGGGATACAAACTGATAGGAGAAGTCCCACAAAACTGTACACGTACTGAACCTAGACTAGGGCCTTCTGAAATAAGAAAAGGGTGCTGCAGCGAAATTTCAAATATTAAATGGAATTATTGTCACTGTGCCACAACTCCACAAGCACTCACATAACCGATTTTTTTTTCAGCAAGATCTCTTAAATCTAAGCAGCTTCCTATTGCACTTCTGCGTAGATTACAATTTATAAATCCTTGATCTCTTAGTGTTCTACTACACATACATTAAAGTCTTCAACTTACATAAGGCATACCCTTCCTGAGTCCATGAATACAGGAAAATAATTGCTAAACATCATGGAATGTACCTTTACCCTCCTATCACATAAATGCTCTTAAGTACTATTTGGTAAAAAAAATATTCCTGGGAACTACAGATTAAAGGAAACTTTGGGCTAGAAAACACTCTCTGCATTTCTAATCACAGAAATCTTCAAAAAAGGGAAAGAGTTGAGATCAGCTTTACAACTTTACAGTTGTTTGTTACTGCATATTCCTCTTTGTGCAGCTGAGGCATACTCAGGTGCTGAACCGCTAGAGAACATAACAGTGTTTTGTTAAATGTTAAATTAGAGTTACTTACGTGGATGAACCCAGCATATTTTTTGTCTATTTCCACCAACTGCTGGTCAGCCTTATTTCGCATAGAAGGCTCTGGATCTGTGCCCATAGCAATCAAGTATGGCACACACTTGAGGAACAAACAAGAATAATTACTGAGACTCATTCTACATTCTTTTTCTCAGTCTTTGGTCTTCTCCTACACTATTGTTCCTGTTACATTCTGAGTACTGCAGAAACTAGACTTGGAAGCTCCACACAACTATCTTATTACTTTGTGCAAGCAAGTAGTACAAAATACCAGCACTGATGTAAACTGTATGACCTTTATACTGTACTGTATTTCCCATCCTCTCAAAGTCAAAAGTCAATTCACAAAAAAAAAAATTTTACAGGAAACACCCAACACACCACCTAGGACTGAATATGCAAGATGACTGCAGTAAAAAAATAATTACAATATCATTACGTAAGCAAAGAATAATGGAGATGATGACTGATGATTTGACATTAATTGTGGAACTCCATAGTTTGGAGGACAGAGATTGAGGTAGAGGCAACCAGATAAATTTTCCAGGATAAAGAAATAAACAAAGAAAACAATTTGGCATACAACTGAAACTTATAAAAGAAGTATGCTCCAATATACATTTGTACATGCCCTTTAGGCACTGGCTAGGCTTTTACATTTTGATCCCAAAATACAAAAAACAGCACTGGAATCTTGCTGGCTAAACAACAGAAAAGAGATTTCAAAATATGCTTTCTGTAACAATCCCTTGCTACCATAAAAAAACCTGGAACATAGCTGGAAAAGTAATACTAGAAATTGAGGTAGGAAGTGTGAAAACCTATGAAAACCTGAATAACAAAATCACTCATCAAAAAAAAAAGCCTACCATACCTGAACAGGATGGATGAGACCCTGGTTTAATGTCAGAGCAATGACATTTAGAGCAAAGTGGCGTACACTGGATTGGGTATGAAAGAAAGCCTCAAGGACCTGTTTGAGATAAAGCTGCATGATTGAACTACTCATCCCTGATGAAATATCACCCATTTCTTTCAGGTCTTCCTGTTTCGCTACTTTTTTCCCTGCAAAGAGGACAAAAGCAATATCACACCACAGAATAGCAATTTATTTTGCCATTTAATTGCTGCATGTTGATGTTTAAGCTTTACAATAAACACATATTTCAGTTGTCTGAAAGTGGATTTATAATCTCGTGAAACACAGAACAGTCTGATGGTAAATATACATCAAAAATCAAAAATACATGCAATTAAAGTCATGTTCCTTAATAAAGAATTCTAATTTAAAGAATGTCTTACTTTGTATTTATTATTTTGTATCTGCAAATCAACCTTAAAGGAAATTTTGAAAAGATGCATTACCACCATCATCACAGCAATTATTGATTCTATAAATGGAATTTACAGAATCTATACATTCTGGAATTAAGTAATGTGCCCACTCAATGTATGTACTTATGAATATAATGAATTTTTGAAAATGCTAAGATACTTTGGGTACAGCATTTCTGATCTCATAACACTCTTAAGTGAGTCAGTTCATGTGTAGTGTAACCTTACACAAGAAAAGAAAGTTTTGCATTCTTCCACAGTATAAAAAACTCAGAACTTACAGTCTCTGTCTGCTTGCTGCATACGTGTATCCTCCTCCTGCAAGTAGGTCTGGAGGTTTTTTAACACCTGGATTTTTAAGTTTACTGAACAGTTCTTGTCTGAAAGAATACTGTTGTATAGAGTCTTCACTTCCTGTTCAAACATTAAACTTGGGTGTTGTATAAATGCAAATCCTAAGGGTGGAGAAAAAAAAGAGGAAATACTCTGCATTATTATTTTCTAGAAATTTTACTTCTGCTTTTTACGTCTTTATTCTAATAAGAAGTATGAAATATCTCCCAAAAGCATATGATTTTCTGGTTCAAACAGTATTGCTTTCTCTGCAAAAACCTTTCATAGCTTATTAGTGGCTTTGGTAGGCATCAACCGTTCTTTTAATCATGATTCTCTGTGGGTGTCAACACAAGGCAGCTGCACTAAGAAGAGATACAGAAGTCTGTAAACATGTCTAGTGTAGTGGCCTGCATGTGAATGGCTAGGAGTTCTCACAAGCAAAACAGAGGAATATTACTCAAAATTATCCTTCGTAGTCCTAATACATTTGGAGAAAAATGTTCTGCTGAAACTCTGAAGAGCTGTTCACATGGAGGAAGAGCAAATATAGAGAAAAACACTAGTATCACAAGTATTTAAAAATAAGATCTTAAAACATAAAACAAAACAGTGAACCCAGCAAAATTTGTATCTCTTGCTGTCATTATTCATATACTTATTATAATAAGACTACATCTATTGGAAGATACCCATCATAGCACTGTTTTGATCTGCAGCCTTATCCGGGTTGTTCTTAGCCTGTATTTCAGAAAAACTTCTCCAAATTTGTATACACCATTTTGGATCACATAGGTAGATTTAGCAGTGCTGCTAACAAACTCTGAAAAGAGTGCCGTAAAAAATGAGCAATGGAAGCATAACGTCCCAATTTTAATTATATTCAGCGAATTGGGGTTTTTTTAAAGACTGTTCGAGAAAAGCAGACATTAAACATCTTTTATGACGACAGAAAACTAAGAATCTGAATGAACACAAGGAATGCACATGGACAAAAAGGAAGAATAAGGGGAGAAATAAAAGCAAACAAAATTACACAAAAGCAGTGTGTACAAAGGGCATGCGGAGAAAAGTTTTTAAAACCAGTTCCATGTAATAAAAGAAAGCATAAGTGAAGACTAAGTGTAAAGCAAGATCTCACTGTGTTTAAGAACTCATTTCAGTCTCAAAACAAGAAGCAGAGAAGCAGGTGAGTTGGAAGGAAAGGAGGAGAAAAAGCAGAAAGAATGACTATGGTCTTTGAAGCATGTGATTTAATTGTGCCCTCTATAAAGATGTACATTGATTTTTGTATCTTGACTACTTCTGAACAAGTCCAACCTACTTCTTACAGGTAATGTTAAAACTGAAAATCATATGTGTACACATGTAACAATCCATAATTTTTTTTTTGCCTTCATTGACTTAAAGGAGTCAAAACCACCTGCATGCCCAGGGAGATTTTTATTTTTCCATCTCTTGTCAGTGGGGAAGAAATTTTACCTCACATTGGAATTTGTCAGATGAAGAACAGCACCTGTGTTCGTTTAACAACTGATTTCACATCTTGAGGCTGCCCCCATACCACTTATTTTTATACCTTTGTTTCCACTGTTAAGAGTCTTAAGAGGAAGCATGGAACTTAGCTAAGATATGTTGTGTTATATATTTACAGGATTAGCTAAATTTGCTAACAAACTTTTATATCCTCACACATGTCACTGGCACACTGTAAAGCAATGGCTAAAACTACTGAACTGCTAAAATGATTAATAATTGCTGATAGGGAAGTATATACTCTTCACACGGTGTCTTCATTGAGTATAAACGTTGCATTAGCTTGCAACTCCTTTTCACCTTATTGTTGCACCCAAGCATTGAATGGCTTTGTCAACTTTGCTCAATTAGCAGCCTTCAAGATACAACTTTGGATGGTCTACCACATCTCCATACATCCAACAGCTACCCTCAAAATGGAACCTTGTGTGTTCCATTATACTTACATGAGAGACGAGGTATAAAAAAAACAAAATCAGAGAAATAAATTTTTCTCTGCCGAGCTCTCCAGTCTGTCCAGGTCTTGCTGAATGGCACCATAGTCTGCTGGGGTGTTGACGACACCACCCAGCTTTGTGTCATCAGCAAACTTGCTGACAGTGCATGACAATCCCTCATCTAAGTCATCAAGGAATAGACTGAACAGGACTGGTCCCAGCACCAACCCCTGCGGCACTCCACTAGATACAGGCCTCCAACTAGACTCTGTCCCACTGACCACCACTCTCTGGCTTACTATGCTGCAGCCAGTACATGATCCACCTCATTACCCGAAAATGTTGACCACACTGCCTCAGTTTGGCTGCAAGGATGCTGTGAGAGATTGTGTCAAATGCCTTACTCAAGTCAAGATAGATGACATCCACCGCTCTGCCATCATGCNTGGAGTCTCAGCAGTCTGGGACTTGATATCAAGACAATCCCCCGGAGTATAGACAGAGGCAAAGAACGTGTTCAATATCTCTGCTTTCTCTGCATCCTCTGTCTTCAGGGCACCCACCTCATTCAGCAGGGGACCTACGTTGCCTCTAGTGTTAGTTTTACCTGCAATGTATTTGAAGAAGCCCTTGTTTGTTGCCCTTGACCTCTCTTGCAAGGTTTAATTCCAAGGAGGCCTTGGCCTTTCTAGCTGCATCCCTACATTCTCTCACCAGAGCCTTCTAATCACCCCAAGTGGCCACCCCCTCCTTCCAAGACCTATAGGGTCTTCTTCCTCTTCAGTTTGCCTAGCAGCTCCACGCAGGTCTTCTGCATCCCTTCCTTGACTTATTTCTTGTTGGAATGCTCTTTTCTTGTGCTGCAAGAAAGTGGTCTTTGAATGTTAACCAGCTATCCTGAGCTCCTTTACCTGCCAGTACCCTGTCCCGTGGGATATCCCCTAGCAATCGCTTGAAAAGGCCAAAGTTGGTCCTCCTGAAGTCCAGGGTTGTGGTTCTGGTAGCTATTCTGTTCTTACCACACGAGACCCTGAACTCCACCATCTCATGGTCACTACAACCAAGGCAACCCACGACGTTCACTACTTCAACCAGACCCGACTTGTTGGTGAGGACAAGATCCGGTAGTGCTCCTCTCCCAGTGGGCTCTTCAACCATTTGCATCAGGAAATTGTCACCAATGCAGTGAAGGAACTTTCTGGACTGTGGGTAGCTCGCTAAGTGGGTCTGAGTAGTTAAAATCCCCCATGAGAAATAGGGCTGTAGCTGTGAGGCTGCTGCCAGCTGCCTGTAGAAGACCTCATCAACTTCCTCATTCTGATCTGGAGGTCTGTAATACATACCCACAATAGTGTCACCCATGCCAGCCTGACCCTTCATATGCACCCACAAACTCTCAACTCTGTCCTCTGCTGCCCTAGGACAGAACTCAACACATTCCAGTTGTTCTCTCACATAGAGGGCAACTCCTCCACCCCGCCTTGCTGACCTGTCCCTTCTAAAAAGGACATAGCCATCCATGACCACATTCCAGTCATGCGAGCTGTCCCGCCAGGTCTCTGCAATCGCTACCAAGTCATAATCACCCAACTGGACACAGATTTCTAACTCCTCCTGCTTATTCCCCATGCCGCAGGCATTGGTGTACAGGCATTTCAGGGAGTGAGCTGAGCGCTCCGATCTCACCCCAGGACAGCGAGAGGTCACCTGTTTTTCCTTAAGACCAGAGCTCTTCCCCACTGGTGCTCGCCCATCAACCATCCCACCCCCCCTTGAATCTAGTTTAAAGTCCTCTGAATGAGCCCTGCCAGCTTCTGTCCCAGAGCCCTTTTTCCCCTCTGAGATACAAACGCCTCCCACTTTTATCTGCTAAGTCCGATGTCTGAAAGAACCCAAAGCCCTGCCTGTAACACCAGTCTCATAGCCAGGCGAGGAGGATAGCCCCTTTCCTACGTATGGTATCCTCTAAAGAGCAATTAAATACTGGACTGTAGAAGTATTATGCAACTAGATGTAATGCCTAGAAAAATGCCAACTAGTCCAGAAAACCACAGCATTGCTCCTACAATAGAGCCAATTCTAAAGCCATTAATCCTGCTCAGCTCTCTGAAATGGTTTCTTGTAGAATATGAAATCATAATTCAGTCTTGATAGTTATCCTCAGAGCCCTCCGTATCCTGAATTCACATCATCACACAGTAGTTTGGGTTGGAAGGAATCTTAAAAATCATCTAATTCCAACACTCCTGTCATGGGCACAGGATACCTTCCAATAGATCAGACCGTGGTTCTCTTGATGTAGCCCAGCAGAATACAGGTACCTTTCTGGGCGGTGAGCGTACAGTGCTTGTTCATGTTCAGTCTTGCACCTACCAATATCCCCAAGAATTTCAGGATTTCTGAAATCCATCTAAACAGCAAAATAAAGAAGCAAATTCTTGTCCACAAACTTTGCATTGGAAGCTTACATGCTTTAAGACAACTTTCTTTAGAGTAAGCCACAGACATGAACTCTCTTTCTCTTTCAGGAAAAAAGGTGTTAATTTGCCCAAACGAGTTTCACTCCTGTGTACAGTTTTTATCTTAAAGCGGAGGGTGAAAAACCACTCAGGGGTAGTTAATGTACTATAAGTGTCTGAAATACCATAGTAATACCACCAGATAAAGAACCTATTCAAACTGTCAAACAAACAAACTGTAGTTTCTCTGCTATCTCAATGCCTTGTGAAATCTCACACACCACCTCTGTCATCTAGGCTTCCAGAGTTCCCTCAATTCACACAGAATGCCTGCACTTAAACTCAAAAGTTTTACCAGTGCTTTTTTGTTCTTTAACTCAACTTGTGGACTGAAAACCTAGATTTAGCACTAAAACACACTTGTATGCGGATGTCACACATCAAAAGGCATTCATGATCAAAAGCATCCTCTCTGCTGAAGTATGCAAGTAGCAACACTTTCACAAATTTTCTATAGCAAATTCTCAAAACACACAGCAAATTTTCATTTTAAACAAACTCTGTTGTCATCACACTAGCGGAATTCTTAGATAAGTATATATTTTTACTACAGCAGAATAATAAAAACTATTAAAATTTCTTACCAAGGCCAATAATGGCTTTTGTCTGTACTTCTTCATCTGAATGCTTTGTAAAATACATCAGCAGTTCAAGTACTTTATCCTTAATGTTAACCTGAGCAAATGAGAACAAAATTAATTGCAAAAGCATAGATTTAAGAAAAACAAAAGAGAAACACAATCTTACTGTATGGCATTTGAAAACCCATGTACTTAAAATCCAAAAAACCTGTATTGTACCATTATGAAAAAATACATAGCTTTGAGCGATAGCAACAACGTGTTTTCAAAGTGGAGCACTTAGTATATATCTCAGAGAAATACAATTTATTTTACCTTACTGTTGCCTTTAAAATCTTCCTGGTCAAAATCAAAGTGTCGACACAGGGCTCCAACAGTGAAAAGCGATCTAAGGAGTGCTGGTTTATTGGCAGTAACTATTGTACTGTTTGGGTCTTCTTGGTGTTGACTTTTTAATTTTGAAAGTGCACCTAGAGTATGATAAAAATTTGGTCAAAGTGTTAAATCATGGTGGATCCCTAAGGTAAGCCTGTAGTCAAAACTCGAAAGTGACAAGTACACATTGTTACTTTACTTACCGTAGTATCTATTAAAACACGCCCACACAAATTTATAGTTCTGAGTGACCTTGTTCACTACAGCCCCAAGACAGCTCACACAATGCTGAACAACCTAGAAGCAAGACAGAATGAACAAATTATGTATTTAGAAGGTAAAATTGAGACTATTTTTTTGAAATGTAGGAAAAAGCTACCTGAACTGAAAGTGAAGATCTAACAGATGTTTTTGAGAACATCTGTTCTGGAAACACTGCTCAGTTCATTAAAATAGAGCAACAACACACAGAAACTAGGGTAAACCAAGTAGACTAATTTTCCATGGGTCAAAAAGTTTGCTTCATAACAAAGGCAGACTTTCTTTAAATCAAACCCATGTATTTTCACAATGTGAAAATTAACTGACTGAATAGTAGCAATTAAAAACTTACTGTCATGCCATATTTGATGATGAGTTTCATGAGGTCTTCCTCAATTGTGGCAAGAAAGGTCTCACTTGGGTGCTCCATTAGTGGCACTACAAGCTCTAATATTTTTGCAACATTGCATATCACCATGAAATCATTCTGGGTCTGAAACAACAACATTTTTATAGGGTTTAGCACTTCCGGCCACGTTATCTGTAAGCTAAGTACAATTAATATGCATCGGCAGTAAAAAATCCCAACTTACGTTTGGTATTTGGTGAAGATCTAGAACACTATTTACATGGCTTACATCTGCTATTAAACTGTGTATTATTATGAAAGTTAGCTCTGCTTTCTACAGAACCTCTAGAAAAAAAGAAGTCTGTACGAGCAGAATTTCCATCTCTTGTCATGGCTGTGGACAGAACTGAAAAATTTTAGTCTTGGTAACTCTTTGGAGTCTTACAGTACATGTAGGAATCCTGACCCACCACACTGAAGAATGCACAACACTCAGATACAAGTGTCTGCAACAAAATGAAGTTGTACTGTGACTTAATGCGTCATTCACAATTGAGTCACTCAATCAAAATGGATAATAATGCACACAAATGTAGAAATTGTAACTATTACTTGTTTGTATTATCATGGCTCTGTGTGTATTGAAAAGAATCTATGGAAAACATTTATTAAAAATACATTTTTGACAAATCAAATTCACTCATTAGGACAGGATAATTCCCAAGCACTACTATCAAGCCATTTAGCATATCTGACTGCTTGAAAGAGGCCACCAACTGCTTGCAGAGCCACAAAGATGATTAATGAAGTGAGATGTCTCCCTTATGAGGAAAGGCTGAAAGAGCCGCATTTCTTCCGCTTGGAGAAGCAGAGAAAGAAGTGACTTCATTAATGTCTATAAGTACATAAAGAGTGAGTGTCAGGAGGATGGAGCTGGGCTCTTCTCATTTATGTCCAATGATACAAAAACGGGCAATCGGTGCAAGCAACATAAAGGTTCCATACAGGACGTTCCATATAAACTTATGAAAGAACTTCACTGTGAGGGCGACAGAGCACTGGAACAGACTGGCCAAAGAGGTTGTGGAGTCTCCTTCTCTGGAGACATTCAAAACCTCCATGGACACATTCCTGTATGAGCTGCTGTAGGCGATCCTGCTCTGGCAGGGGGACTGAACTAGATGATCATACGATGTCCCTTCCAACCCCTAACAGTCTGGGATTCTGGGATTTAAGCTGACAGCAATAACCCTACACCACCAATTAAACCTGCAAGATGGGTAGTAAATGGACAAGTAGCCCTTTCCTGCACTGCTTGATCAGAAGCAGCTCCAAGGATTAGTTTTAAGTGTGCCTAAAGAACACTTCAAGACAGCCTGGAAAACGCTAGGCTACTCTTACAATCTAAGATGACAAAAGTTTGTCTCAGGCCTGCCCTGGGCAGCTGACCTAGCATCATGAATTGCTGCCACCAACTCACACTCTTTGAGACATTACTGCAAGATTCCTACATTACTCCTACCATTTTTTTATAGCAGGTGAAAAACTGTGTCTTAGTCTTCAAGGAAAAGAAGTAGCAAGGTTTCAGCTTCATATGGCTTTGTTGTGGAGGTAAGAGGAAGAGTATCTTGGAAGCTACAAAGATCATTAAAATGACCTAGTATCTTCAGAAGTTTTGATTAAATAAATGCACAGGTTTATTTTCCGACCTTCAATGACATCAAGCATACAAGAGAGCAATTCTTTTCCATTCTTAGTTACTAAGGAAAAAAAAAGACTGATTTTCTGTACTTACACTACATTTAGTGGTAAGGTATGGCTGCATGGTCATGGCATGTTTGACCATTAGCTGTGGCCTGATTTTGCTGAACAAGAACAAAGTGGTTATGCAAGCAACTAAACGACCAGAATTCACACCTTTGTTGTCAGAGTCTGCAAAAGATCAGAAAATAGAAAAACTGTAACTAATGTTCAAATAACAAGAAAATAAATGGCTCAAGCATCCTTTGAGTATCTCTTTGTTTCAAGATCAGTACAGAATATTCTTAGTACATTACAGGTGCAAACATAGCATGTTCACATCTTGTGTGTTAAAATATTTGAAAAGAAGAAAAGGCATCAAAGAAGTCACTAGTTTTTACACCATTTACTGTACAAAGAACATCGACTCCTACTACAATTGTAGAACATAATTAATATGAATAACACTTGACATGATTGTTTGATTTATCGATCAAGAAGTCTGAACAAGCAAGTTATTTCAAGTCATTCTGTGACTGTGGCTAGCCAGTGAACATTAGGGAAGCATTATTACTATTGAGTGCTGAGAAGTTCAGAATAAAATGAAAAGCCCTAACTCATTACTGCTGGTTTGGTGCCAAGTACTCAGTAAAATTAACCTTTTATGATACTGCTCTGAGGAATCACTGCTACAACAGTATAAATCTCAAAGGAGTTTAGCTATTATTGACAAGATATACAAATACTATTTTCAAATGGTATTACCAGATAGCGATTCCTCGTATTTAAGAATGTGCTCAACTAAATTGTCAACAAGCTGAGTACAGGCTTTCTTCACAGGCTTGTAAGAGGCATCTTCTTCTGACTTCAACAGCTGTAGCAGATGAAACAGAAAATGGTTTAGTATTAAGGCTGCATTCATTTACATTGGATACATGCTGTTTTGTTAACAAATACTGCAGATATACAAGGATTTTTCACTACAAAACTATGTATTAAACTTCTCTACAGATGTAAAACGATGAAGAAAAAAACTAAGTAAAAAAATCAAACCACGAAAGTAGCAATGAAAACTTAATCACAATAATAAACCCCAAAATTCCATTATTTTTCCATCATGATGAAAGTTAATTTTGTGCTTAATAAAATGATGCAAAAAGCAATATTGTCATACTTTCCAGCAGTAACTAACAGCAGGCTTTAAAAATGCTTAGGGGAAAAAAAAGGGAGCAGAATTCAAAAGGAATGCTGTTTTTGACACTAAGAAGTAGTATCAAACAAAGCTGAGACACAGTTTTGCAAACACTTCTAATCAGTAAGCTGTGTTTGTATGGGTTTGGGTATTGAAATTATGTCCATTAAGATCTTTTCATATCTGGAAATGATTGAAGCCATACTGTAGGTTTTTCTTCAGTGCAGGCATTAAAAAGCACTCCAGACTAAAGTGAAATCTGAAGTCTTTTCTTGTTTGAAAATTAACTAGTGCATAGATGATATAGAGGGAAACAATAAGACAGGTTGACACTCAATATTTAAAATTATCAGATAATATAGAAGTAACTGATGTTCTGAAGATTCACTGCTTCTATAGCCTGTTTAACAAGTGCACTGAATGTGAAAATACACTTACTGACCAAAACATTTAGATTTCTAAAAGCAAAACATTTGAGAAAACAACAATTAATGTCAGAGACAAAGCAAACAGCAACAACAAAGACTCAAAAAGCAGGTGAGATGTTTGTAAGGTACAAATTATATTTGTCTACTGTAAGGGATGGTTATTGTAGTCCCATTCTACATGTTATACCAAAGAAAAGTAAACTCTAACAAAGTTCGCACTATAAACTCAAAAGTCATTACTTACATTTTGAAGAAGTTGTTCAAACCAATCATACCCTGTATCTCTACAAGCTGCAACCTAGAAGAAATTTTGCAAATAAACTTAATAAAAAAGGCATCTGATAAAAAATTACTTCAATACAGATGTTACCATAAAAGATCAGTAAACATATCAAGACACATTTTAGTATCAATTCATTATGGTGATTTTTGAGATCAGAAACTGCCTTCTGCATTTGAAAACTCAGCATTTTTGTGACTCCAGAATTTTTATTCCATATAATATGAAGCCTAACACTTTACTGGAGATTGCTGACTTTAACCAGATTTTTTGTAGAACATTTTGCACAGATTAAAGCACAAAAGCAAGGCTCACATATTAAAAATGAACAAGACATGTCTGTATATATATGTTATAAACAAACCAAGCCTTCACAGTTATCGTATGTCAGGAACAGCTCACAGGTGCTCCGAGGTAAAATTGGCAGTAAAACTGAGATTTAAGATGAAGTTAAACTGACTTCTCAGTCTACCAATTTATAGTGCTTTTTCTTCACATTTATGTCTTGATATAATTGATATTATAACACTTTCTCAGCAGAGTCGTTTTACATTTTCACTACAAAATAAAGCCTTTTTTTGAAACAAATAGTATGTTTCCAAAACAGCAAAATCTAAGTTGTTGCTCCTTAAAACTACACAATTATGCAGAAACTGGTTTTGCCTGAATGAGAACATAACTGGATTTGATAAAACAGCTCATTAACCTCTCAATACAAATATTAGTATTTGTTTGAGGAAAATTTTCTTTTAAGAGACAATTTCTTTACTAGGCTTAACCACATGTTGCTACTAGCAATTCCTGTAAAATTTTAACTATAATGTAAATTTGTTGCATTTTAACTGAACAAAAATTATTATGCAGCCTGTATACAGTAGTTTCATTTATCAGTGCCAGCAGATTCAGGAAGTTTCCTACAGTCTACTCATTTTCACATAATTCAATGCCAGGATGCATCAAACCATTTGACAATTAAATGACGATATTATAAAAAACTACAGACAATGTTTCAAAGATACTGAACACAAAACTGAGTTTTATATATAACTCAAATTTGTTTAACATACCACATCGGTAATGTTTAGTATTTTCCTGGTCATTGCTTCTTTGTCATGATGTGGAGTTGGAGTAAACCAAAGCTTCTGGAATGTCTCATTTACTAATTTCTGAAGAGAAAAAATAATTAGCACAAATAAATAACTTTATCTTGGCACACAGGTATTATTTCTGGTACATCTGTACCACAGATTTTACGCTGATGTGTGCCACGGATAATGCATAGGTAATGCACTGGTTTCCAACAGCAATCTCCAGCACAAACCAGCCACTCAGGGCTTGGATGAGAATACACTTTACTGGATAAAAACCTGACAGGACAGCCAGGTCCAAAGAGTAGTTACGAATGGAGTTAAATGCAGTTATCAACTGGTCACAAATGGAGTTCCCCACGGCTCAGTACTGTGTCTCTTTTAACTTCAATGATTTGGATGAGGGGATCAGGTGCATCTTCAGTAGGTAACACCAGGTTAGTCAGATGTGTCATTCTGCTTGAGGTAGAGTCTGTAGAAGGATCTAGACAGTCTGGATCAATGCTTCAAGGCCAATTATGAGGTCCAACAAGGTCAACCGGGTACTGCACTTGGGTCATAAGTATCCAGGGCAATGCTACAGGCTTGGGGAAGAGTGGCTAGAAAGCTGCCTAGTAGGAAAGCTGAGGGTGCTGGTTGACAGCCAACTGAATATGAGACAGCACTGTGCCCAGGTGGCCAGTAAGGCTTGTATTAGAAATAGTGTGGCCAACTGGACCAGGGAAGTGACAGCACTGGTAAGGTCGCACCTTAAATACAGTGTTCAGTTTTGGGTCCCTTACCACACAAGGACATTTGAGGTGCTGGTGCATGTCCAAAGAAGGGCAATAAAACTAATAAAGGCTACAGACCAGAGGTCTAGATGAGGAGCAGCTGTGGGAACTGGTGGTGTTTAGCCTGGAGAAAAGGAGGCTGAGAGGAGACTTTATAACTGTCTACAACTGTCTGAAAGAAGGTTGTAGAGGTGGGGAGTCAGTCTATTCTCCCTAGCAACAAGCAACAGAACAAGATGTAATGGCCTCAAGTTGCACTGGGGAAGGTTTATGTTGAATATTATGGAGAAGATTTTTAGAGAAAGGATGGTAAAGTATTGGAACAGGCTGCCCAGAGAAGTGGTATTTAAAATGTGTGTACATGTGACGCTGAGTCATATGGGCTAGTGGTCAGCTGGCAGTTTTGGGTTCATTAACAGTGGAACTTGATGGTCTTAACAGTCTCTTACAGGAGTTATTCAACCTAAGTAAGACTGCTACTGCTGTAGGAAATATTACCTGAAACAGACTCTGATTTACTATCACATGAGCTATACTGACGTCTAAGCAACCTTCAGCAAACTTATCACTGAAAACTGATGCTGCAGAAAATGGAGATAGATACCACCTTCCTGCATTAATTTGATTCCTCAGGAAAGCACAATACCCTGAGAACCTGACAACTGAACATAACATTATGATTTCTAGCAGCAAGAGTAGGTTACTTCAGAGTTAAAAACCAGCTGTGACAAAATGAAAAAAGTGAAGTCTCTATCCCCAAACAAAAAGGTATTATGTTCCTTTCTGTTGTTTCTTGATAGAGGAAATTGTATTACAGAACGCAAGTGAAGAAAATGATTCCCAAATTCCTGGTAAAGTGTATGTTTCTAAGAAGCCCTCCTCATTCATGGAAACATAAAGAGATCAAACGTTAGACTTCATTTTTTCATGATGTTGTCAGAAAGGGGAAAGAGGAGACAGAATAATGTCACCACCCCTTCCCAGCAGCACCTTGCATCCAGCTGCTCATCTACTTCTTGACTGACAGTCTTCTCAGAAAGCCATTAATGTGTCTCAAGTGGTAAAAACACATAGTGCAGCTTTGAAGTTGCAGATTACAAATCCTACTGAGCATGTGATACAAAATTATTACAGGAGCATGCTCAATTGCCCAATTTTAAAATTATTTTGCCAAATCAAATAAAACTATCAGTGTCAGGTTTACGATTTTACACATGCTTAGTTTTGTGCCTTTCTACATATACACTGCAAAGAGTATTGTAGGATTATACAAGTAAAACTGTCAGGGAAATAACATTCACTGAATATCTCACAGAATCATAGAACATTAGGGATTAGAAGTGACCACTACAGATCATCCAGTCCAACCCCCCTGCCACAGCAGGATCACCTAGACCAAGTCCAGGTGGGTTTTAAACATCTCCAGAGAAGGAGACTCCACAAACCCCCTGTGCAGACCCTTCCAGTGCCTTGGGAAGAAGTTATAGAATCACAGAATCAGTCAGGGTTGGAAGGGACCACAGGATCATCCAGTTCCAACTCCCCTGCCATGGGCAGGGACACCCCACCCTAGATCAGGCTGGACAGAGTCTCATCCAGCCCAGCCTTAAACACCTCCAGGGATGGGGCTTCAACCACCTCCCTGGGCAATCCATTCTGGGCTCTCACGGTGGAGAACTTCCTCCTTACATCCACTCTAAATCTACCCACCTCCAGCTTTGCTCCATTGCCCCTAGTCCTGTTGCTACCTGACATCCTAAAAAGTCCCTCCCCAGCTTTTTTGTAGGCCCCTTTCAGATACTGGAAAGCCATAGTAAGGTCACCTCGGAGCCTCCTCTTCCCCAGACTGAACAGCCCCCACTCGCTCAGTCAGGCGTCATAGGAGAGGTGCTCCAGCCTTCTGATCATCCTCGTGGCCCTACTCTGCACTAGCTCCAGCAGCATATCAAACTAGCATAGATGTATTTTACAACTTTTATATGCAGAATTTTGAGTTGGAATTTATTTTAGTTGCAGAAAGAAATTTATATGCCAAGTTCACTTGTTAGAAAAGTGCTGGAGACAACATCTGGAAAAAGAAAAAAAGCGTAACAATTTTGAACCCTTTTGATTCAATAAAATAAGAGATTCAAAAGGAACAAAAACCAATTAGAGCATTTTATAAAGCTAAAGTAACTCTTTAAGGAAGTAATAAATATTACAAAGAGCAATGCAATATTTTCTGGATTTTTTTTCAAAATTTAGAAACATTAAAATAATGACAATTAAAATGCTGAAGGATATGGTTCATTTTACCTTAATGCCTTCTTCATCATTGACTCTCCGAATCATTTTCACACACATCTCTGTAATTTTGGGAAATGTTGGTTGTTCAATGCAGATATCCCTAAGTATCTTGATGACTCTTTTTCTGACACTGATACCAGTATCCTGTGAAGACAAAAGCAGAACACTTTTGAAAACAACTCAGAAACAGGAATGAGGTTACACATTATATGAATTAGCATTTGAAGATCTCACTATCCAACTTGCAAAACATATTTACAAAAGGCAGATAAAATATTCTGAAGCACATTTAGACAAAAGGTCAGCAAAACTTCTAACACTTGACTTTCAACAATTCTAAAGATTTTGGCTGCGTTCCCAGAACAGTGAAATGCTTACTTCATTTATACCCACTCAGATCTCATGATGCCGCAAGCATATAGTTCCACTTCTTAATCCTAGAATTTACATGTAAGATTCTTTGCAGATTTGAACTATGATACTTCAACATTTTGGATAAAGCTTATGGATAAGCTACATGCAGCAATTTTATCTATTTTCCTAGGCTTTGTCTAGGGAGATAAATAGGGAGCTTCACTTCATGCTACCTTATTCAAAACCTGCTGAATCTAAATGTCATGATGAAACAGTTTATGAATGCTCACGTGCACGTCCATAACCTATCAGAAACATGTTTTATCATGTAACTATAGCAAATTAGTAGTATTTGACTAAAAATCTCAATGGATGCTAAAAGTTATTGTTATTCTACAGTTAAACCAACATTGTATTTTATATGAACATACAGAGAAAAGAATGTTTAGTACAAAAAGTCTAACAAGAAACTTTTTTAAAACACTAAACATGGCACAGAAAAACAAATTAGCTTTATATTTTTTTCTTTTGTATTACAAAGAGGATTTTTAGATTTATGTGCTCTAGATCCTTATGTATGATCCACACTACTAAACTGCTTTCAATGATCCATTTCTCAGACTTCAAAGCTGTTGCAAAATTCCTCATCTCATATAATCTGCAGTTTAAAAGGAATATATCCTGTTTCTGATGTGGTATGACTTTCTACATATATTCACTTTCAGCTGTAACATGGTGGGAACAAGTGATGCATTTTACAGTATTGGTCTTAAAAGCCAGACGTTCCCCATTAAAACAGTAAGATTTAATTTACTTCTTTGGTCAACGTTCCGTATAAATAAACATATGAACTCCATCCAAACCAAATTTTCCAATGCCATAAATTTTGTCATAAGTATTGTAGGTCACCATACCAATATTCTTTCTATCAGCATGTCATAATACTGCTCAGCAAGCTGAGGACGACAAAGAACAAATCGGCCAAGCAGCTCCACAGCTGCTTCTCGTACACTAGTGGAGTTATCCATTAATCGCCCATGAACACCTCGTTGCATATCCAACTAAAAAGAAGAAATGAAATACAGATTCAAAATTAGAAATTAAGGTTTATCTTAAGCAAAAGAGAAGAATGGAAGAATGCATATGCATGACATGTATTTCCTTTCTTACCCTGGCTAGAATACTGGGGTCTACAGCAACAACCTCAGACAAACACTTCATGGCTTTTGTTCGAACAGCAATTGCATTTTCACCAAGAACACGCAGAATCTAATAAGAGAACAAAAAGACTCAATTCCTTTGGGAAGGCATCATGTTTAACAGGCAAAAAGGCACTGGAGTAACATGTAAATAATTTAAATAAACATATTTATCTACTAAAAACTGAACTTATCTTCTGAGACAGTCAAAGGTTTATGCAAGTGTTGTTCTACAGTAGTGATAATTGAACATGAATATTTACTATGATTTCCTATATCTCAAACATGGTCTAAACATGATTTGCAAAGGGTCAGTAAGTTAAATCCCTTAATCTTAAACTCTACCTTTGCAGTTTATTTGTGGCTTTCACCATAGTTCTTTTACCAGAAGAGATGCATTTGGACATTATCATTTCAATAACGGTCCTGTATGCAAGTCAATACAAGTAACAGAATCTAAATTAGTACTGAAATTCAGACAAAATACTGGGCCTTTTGTCCCATAAAAAGAAAAGAGGCTGGTGAAACAGCAGCTTCCAAAGTACGAGTAACATGCACTGCAAGCAACTGACAAAGTTGGCTTGTATTTTCAAATCAGTCTGACAAATAAAGTGAATGCATACAAAAACCACTTATGTCATCAACAGAAAATATGAAAGCACATGGTGTTAACATGACCTGTTCGACAATGAACAGTTATGGTACATTACTGTGAAAGTGCCTGAAACTAGAAACCAGCTGTGTTTCACTGTATTAAGACTTCCTGAAGAGTTTACCTGTGTCAAATAAATATCGAAGCTCTGGGCAAACGGCCTCATAGAGGCCAAGTAGCGAACAATCAAACATGCATCTTCATAGTCCACAGTATCAGAATTCATTCTGCAACAAAATCTATGTGTTAATTAGATCATGCTTATTAAAAAAATTTTTTAAAAAAAATCAAATACATAGCAAAAAAGAAATAAGTGATGCTGAAACATACTTTAATGTACTGAATTGAGATGGAGCAGTTTTAATGATGCTGCGAAGAAACTTCTTGCGACTTTCCGCTCTATGCATTATTTGTCCTGTGGTCTCAACATCTTTTGCGTGATGAGTTCCTTCAGATGAATCCTCATCCTTTTGAGACTTAATTGCTTTCTCTGTCTCCATAGTTGTATCACGGAACCACTGAGCTATATAAAACTTCCGAGAAAACTAGAGAAAAACAGCAAGATGCACAGAAACAAAACCAACACATATGGAAAAGGAAAATTAATGAGATTAAGTCAATCAAATGCATCAACAATATTATGGAAAATACTAAGGTGACAATTTAATTGAAAGATCATGCAATAACTAAAGTAATTTTGTTTGGTACACATTATCAACATTATTTCTCCACACACTTGGCACATGAAAACTGAAATTTACCACTAACGATGCATCAGTTTCTGTGTTCTCATCCAGATAATCCAGCAAAGCCTTTTGCAGCTGTTGAATTTCATCTTCTCCTCCTGAAACCTGTTAGTAGCAGAAAGAAAACGGAATATTGACAGTGGTAAATATAATTGGAAAATCTGCATGTCCAAATACAAAACACATTAAAGTTTTGATAATAGCAGGCAATTAACAATAAATTGTACAGTGACTGAAATAAATTAGACTGCTCTGGTCTTGAATTTTTATAAAAGTAGATTAAAAAGAGCAGAATAAGACTGGTTTTAAAACAGACTGACTTAATTTATCTTCTTTCTATGATCTTGAGTGAAAAACCTCTGTCACAGAGGAAAACAGAAGGGCTGAAATGGCACGTAGTAGACCTACATAATGTTTAGCCCATGAAAGACACCGTTAGTTGTCTCACTAATATTAAATACTGTAATAATGACTTCTCAGGTCAACAAAAGAGGAAAGAAAAAAAAAAAGAAATATGAAAGAGTCAACAGTAAAAAGGAATGAGAAACATTGACAAAACACGAAGTTGCATCTTTGTAAAATATTTGGTATAACTTTTCAAGTAAAAAGCATCCATACAAAGGAAGCACAGCAAAGATGGTCAATCTAAGAAAGAACTTACAAAGGTTTTTTGCAAACATTTCTACCTCTAACACTGAAGAGCCATGGTGCCTTAGATTCAGCTAAGTTCTATCCTTCAAAGTCTTGAAAACAAACACATTTTAAAGATATATCATTTACTGCCATAAAGCTTATCTACAGTATAGGGCAATATTAATTTTCCTGTGAAGCACTTTTAAGATGCACAAAAAGCATTACATATGAAATACTCAGCTTAAAACAAGTACTGGAGACATGTATCAGATTTGCAATATTTAAACTGAGTGTATGTTAAAAACCAGAATGATTCTTGCAAATAGGTTATTTAATAGGAAATACTTGTAATTCCTGTATTTATGTAAGGCACATGGTGGCCAGAGAAGTGACTGGAGACACCCTGCTTGACTTCACCCATGGATAGTCTAGTCTGGTCAACACAGTAGCCTTCTAAGATGAAGTGACTACATCAGTAGCCAAAGGAAGAGCTATGGATGTCATCTACCTGGACGCCTGTAAAGCCTCTAGCACTGTTCCATACCCCACAATTTAATGACTCTTATCATTAAATTGGAGGGAGATGGATTTGACGAGTGGACTGTTCAATTGATAAGGAATTAGTGGTATGGTTGCACCCAGAAGGTCAGTGTCTGAAGGAAGACCAGTAACAAGGCCTCTCTGGGGTCTCTACTGAAAATGCTGTTTAGTATCTTCAGCAATGACACAGCGGAATCAAGTGCATTCTTAGTAGGTTTGCAGATGATGCCAAGCTGAGTGGTTTGTTTGACATGCCTGAAGGATAGGGATAATATCTAGACAGTCCGAGACAAGCTCAAGAACTAGGTTCTTATGAATGAACTTCATACGGTTCAACACTGCCGAGTACAAGGTTCTGCACCTGGGTCAGGCCAATCTGTGTTGTCAATACAGCTGGAGGAATGAAGTGACTCAGAGTAGCCCTGTGGAGAAGGGCTTGGGGTTACTGGTGGGTGAAAAGTTAGACATGAGCTGACAATGTGCACTCAAATCCCAGAAAGTCAAGTGTACCCTGGCCTGCATCAAAAGTAGCATGGCCAGCAGGTTGAAGAAGGTGACTATGCCTCTCTACTGTGCTTTTGTGACACCCTATCTGGAGTATTGCATGTAGCTCTGGAATCCTCAGCACAACACAGGCCTGCTGCATTGTGTCCACAAAAATGACCAGACGGATGGAGCACCTTTGCTATGAAGACAGGTTGAGAGACTTGGCATTGTTCAGCCTGGAAAAGGCTCCAGGGAGACCTTATTAAGGCTTTTCAATACTTAAAGCTTGCAAAAAAGATGGGATACTTTTTAGCAAAGCCTGTAAGGACAGAATAAGGGGTAAGGGTTTAGAGGCAAAAGAAGGTAGATTTGAACTACAATGAAAAAATTGTTACAGTCAGAACAGTGAGACACTGGTACAGGCTGCTCAGAGAGGTGACAAAAGCCCTGTTGTCTGAAAACATTCCAGGTCTGGTTGGACAGGGCTTTAAGCAACCTGATCTTGTTACACATGTCCTTGCTCACTGCAGGGGGAGTTTGGATCTGCATTCCTTCCATGTGACTAAAACGGAAACGAACTTGCTATGACTGCTCAACTTCACATTATGCTGAGAACAGTTCAGAAATAAAGTCAAGTCCAGATTTTTGAAATGACATGTAACACCTGAGATTTTTGCACCACAGTATGTACTGTATAGAACCCAAATGTACACATTCTTTTGATAATTGTCATCCTGGCAGATTTGGAGCAGAAAAAGCAGATACACACTTGCAAATATATAAGTTCAGTAGAAACACAATAAAAACACACCAAAAATCTCCCAAACCTATACCAGCTACATGACATAAAAAGTAAGCTTACAGGCCTAACAGTTTAGCTCTCTAAAGCTGGCATGTGAGTTCTGGAAGCTGTTACGACTTTGTGATAGCAAATGCACATGTACATACTTTTAAGGCCTCTGAAGAGTGAATCCAAATGTTGGTTAATCATTTTCTCTGTATTGTCATGAGAAAAACTCTCTGTAATTAACCAGTTCATCTAATCACTACAGAGATGTTGTTAAGGAATCACAGAACATTTATGGTTTGAAAGGGTGTCCCAGATTACAGAGTTCAACCATACTCACGAGGACAACAACAAAACCCTGATCAGACACAAACACCAAACACACTCAACCAGATAAAACACCAAATAAACTGCCACTATAGCAGGTCCTGAAGCACCATGTGTATATGCTTCTTAAATAGCTCCAGGGATGGTGACTCAACCACTGCCCTGGGCAGGCTGTTCCAGTGCCTAACCACTCTTCCAGTAAAGAATTTCTTCCTAGTATCAAATCTAAACCTCCCCTGTCACAACTTCACACCATTTCCTCTGGTCCTGTCATTATTCACTTGAGAGAAGTGGCCGACACCCACATATCTACAACTTCATTTCTGGTAGTTGTAGAAGGCAATGAGGTCTCCCCTCACCCTTCTCTTCTCCAAACTACACATGCACAGTTCCCTAAGCCTCTCTTCAGGACTTGTTCTTTAGAACCCTCACAAGCTTTGTAGCTCTTCTCAGGACATCACAGTATCACAGTATTACCAAGGTCGGAAGAGACCTCATAGATCATCAAGTCCAACCTGTCACCACAGAGCTCAAGGCTAGACCATGGCACCAAGTGCCACGTCCAATCCTGCCTTGAACAGCTCCAGAGTTGGCGACTCCACCACCTCCCTGGGCAGGCCATTCCAGTGGCCAATGACTCTCTCAGTGAAGAACTTTCTCCTCACCTCAAGCCTAAATTTCCCCTGGTGCAGCTTGAGGCTGTGTCCTCCTGTTCTGGTGCTGGCTGCCTGAGAGAAGAGATCAACCTCCTCCTGGCCACAACCACCCCTCAGGTAGTTGTAGACAGCAATGTAGACATGTTCCAGAACCTCAAAGTCCTTCTTATAGTGAGGGGCTCAGAACTGAACATAGTACTCAAGATGAGGCCTCACCAAGTGCTAAGTACAAGAGCACGATAACTTCCCTACTCCCGCTGACCGTGCTATTCCTGATATTAGCCAGGATCCTGCTGGTTTTCGTGGCCACCAGGGCACAGTGTTGGCTTATATTACGTTGGTTGTCCACCAGCACCCCCAGGACTCTTTCTGCTGGGCAGCCACTCTTCACTAAGCCTGTAGCACTGCCTGAGGTTGTTGTGACTGGTGGGGATCCTACCCCTGGAGTAATTTAAGGTCAGGCTTGATGAGGCTATGAGCAATGTGACCTAGGTAGAGTTGTTGGGTTAGACTATATGACCTCTAGAGATCCCTTCCAGCCTAGAACATTCTATGATAATGTGGTGTTGTCTGCAAACATACTGAGGGTGCACTCAATCCCTTTGTCCAGGTCATCAATAAAGATACTAAAAAAGACTGGCCCCAAAACTGAGCCATGAGGGGCACCACTGGTGACTGTCTGACAACTAGATTTCACCCCATTAATCACAACTCTTTGGGCATAGACATTCAGTCAATTTTTTACCTAGTGAAGAGTATCTTTGTCTATGGCATGATTCACCAGCTTCTTCAGGAGAATGTTGTGGGAGATGGTGGAAAAGGCCTTACTAAAGCTCAGGCAGAAAATGTCCATGGCCTTCCCCCCATCCAGAAGGTGGGTCACATGGTCATAGAAAGAGATGAGGCTGGTCAAGCAAGACCTCCCTTCCATAAACCTGTGCTGGCTGGCTCTGATCCCTTGGTTGCCCTGCACTTGCTGTGAGAGACCACTCAAGATAATTTTCTCCATGATAATTCTTTCCATGATATTTCCTGATACCAAGGTCAGGATGAAAGGCCTACAGTTCACAGAATCATTCAAGTTGGAAAAGACCCTTGGGATCATCAAGTCCAATCATCAAGCGACTCTACAAGTTCACCCCTAAACCATATTCCCTAATACTACATATAAATGTCTTTTAAACTCATCCAGAGTGGTGACTCAACCACCACTCTGGGCAGCCCACTCCAGTGCCTGACTATTCTTCCTGTGAAGTTTTTCCTGAGCTCTAATCTGCACCTACCCTATTGAAGCTTGAAACCATTCAGTCTCCTCTTCCTCAAACCAAACAGCCCCAACTGTCTCAATCTCTCCTCACAAGATTTATTCCCCAGGCCCATCACCAGTTTTGTTGCCCTCCTCTGCACTTTCTCAAGCACCTCAATGTCTCCCTTGTACTGCCGTGTCCAAAACTGGACGAAACACTCAAGGTACGGCCTCACCAGTGCTGAGTATGCAGTGACAATCACTTCCCTACTCCTGCTGGACACATAGTTTCTAATACAGGCCGGATGCCATTTGCCTTCCCGGACACTTGGGCACACTGCTGCCTGTCAACTCTAGGTCCTTTCATTGCTACTTTCCAGCCACACTTCCCCAAGCCTGCAGTGTTGCATGGGATTGTTGCGACCAAAATGCAGGACCCGACAGTTGGCACTATTGAAACCCATAGAATTATCCTCAGTCCATCGACACCATTTGCCAAGGTCCCTCAGAATAGCCTTACTACCCTCCAGCAGATTGACACTTCGTGGCAGAACAAAACACTGAAGAGATAACTGATAAAGAACTCGAGGTTACGTTAGGCTAATAAAGCATAAAATAAAGCATAAGCCATGGGAGATTTGAAGTGAAGGAATGTGCTGCCATGGAGAAAAGATTAGAAGAAACAGAACAGAAGGTTCAAATGAAGATTTGACTGTGGGAATTGCCAGCACCTGGGCACAGAGGGTTGGAAAAGGGTTATAAAGTATGTAAACTCTGCTTGCTTGCTAACTAATCTCGCAGATGCGAAACAGTATAAAAGGGCTTCACGCAAGGCAATAAAGGTCTTTTCTTTGCACCCCAAAAGAAGAGCCCATGTCATCTACCACTGCAGACACTCCCTCCTAACTTGGTGTCGTCTGAAAACTTATTGAGGGTGCATTCAATCCGCAGATCAAGACCACTGATAAAGATGTTGAACAGGCGTGACCCCAGCACCAAACCATGGGGGACACCACTCATGACTGGCCTCCAACCAGATTTAGCTCTATCAACCACAACTCTATGGGCCTGGCGATCCAGCCAGTGTTCCACCCAGCAACGCAGCATAGCATGTGCCCATCCAAGCCATGGGCAGCCAGCTTACTCTTGAGGATGTTGTGGGGGACAGGGCCAATAGCCTTACTGAAGTCCAGATAGACTACATTGACAGGCTTTCCTTCATCCACTAAGCAGGTCACCTTATGACAGAATGAGATCAGGTTTGTCAAGCGGGATCTGCCTCTCAGGAACCCATGCTGACCCGGCGTGATCGTCTGGTTAACCTTTAACTGATGGCTCTTGAAATGATCTGTTCCATAACCTTTCCTGGCATCAAAGTGAGACTGATAAGCACATAGTTGCCAGGATCCTCTTTCTGGCACTTCTTGAAGGGGGGAACCACATCGGTCACCCTCCAGTCCAATGGGACAACCCTGATTAACCAAGATTGTTGAAAGACTATGGGAAAGTGGCTTGGCAACCACATCTGCCAGCTCCTTCAGTACTCTAGGGTGTAACCCATCTGGCTTCACAGATTTATGAGCATCTAGCTCATGTAGTAGATTCATAACCATTCCCTCACAGATTATGAGGGGCCTACTCTGTTTCCCATCCATGTCTTCCATCTCAGGGGGCTGTGCAACCAGGGAACTATTAATCTTACTATTAAAGACTGAGGCAAAGAAGGCATTAAGCACCTCAGCTTTATCATGATCATTAGTCACAGTGTTCCCTTTGGTATCTAACAAGCAGCTGAGATAATTCCTACCCCTCCTCTTACTGTTAATATACTTA